>BPLQ01006583.1:0-24440 GCA_021605075.1 Caerostris darwini | reverse complement strand
TTATTTACTATTAATTATTTTAGAATTATTTACTATTAATTATTTTAAAATTATTTACTATTAGAATATTTAGAATTATTACTATTAATTATTTTAGAATTATTACTATAAATTATTTTAGAATTATTTACTATTAGTTATCTTAGAATTATTACCATTAATTATCTTGGAATTATTTACTAATTATTATTATTTACTTAATTATTCCTCCCTAGCATTTTCTGACAAATATATCTAACAATGAGTGTAAATTATAATTTTTTTCTTACAAAATGTAAGCAAATAAAGGTCATTCCTAAAGTTTGGATTGAATACTTCGTTGCAAAGCATTAAATATTTGTTACGGAAGTGATCAAAGCAATTTTCTTGATAAAAATGGATATTGGAAAAAGAATTGAATTTCAGTACAATAGAACTGAATGAATTGGTGAAAAATATCGATGAATATTCGTAATTTATTCTAAAATTTGGATCTTATTTTATTACGAGTGACTTTTCTAAAAAGAAAATTTTAATAATAAATCATGAAATTATATGCATTTTCGTAGGTATAGTTACACGTAAAATTAGTTCGAATTTTAAAGAAATCCCGAATGTTTATTCTCTTTTTATTTTATTTAATAGCTATTTATTTCATATATGCTAACAGATTGAATTAATGTTTCTTAGTGTCATTAAGATACAATGAAAACATTCATAATCCATAAAATACAAACCGAACTGATAAAAATTCTTGATACAAACTACATATAATTCATAAAAATTTAAATTCCGATTTTGACATTTCAACCACCAGTCCATTGCTATAAACCTCTATAATTCGCAAAAGACATTGCCAAAATCAGAAAATCTGTCCGGCGTTGATTTTTCTACATGCATGGCTTCGGCCTTTCTGGAATTTTTTTTATTCCAGAATTCGAATACTAATTAATTACTTTCAAATTGTTCCTTTTAATGAGTTAAATCCTCATTAATTCGGGAGGTTTGGTTTGTTTGTCACTCTATGGTCATCTTCTGCGCATTTTAGGATAAACAGACCGGAACCTACAGTTTAAAGTGGATTCTGAACCACTCACAAACATCCATGTCATAGCCAGGATTCTATTTTCGGAAGGAGTATAATTGTTTTTTGCAAAATATTGTTACATATTCCTTTAGACTCTTAAATTTGTTAATCATCTGAAGAACTACAATTTAAATTTATTTATGTCATATTTTTATGTTTTATCTTCATATGCATTATTACCTTGAGACAATTTTAACACCATATCTGAAATCAAATTCATCAAAAAATGGCACCAGTCTGATATAAACGAAATATTAATTGGAGCTCCTTTAATGGAGCAATTCTTAAATTTATCAAAAACACAATGTAAGTCTTGTGAAACCAGATTTAATTTACCATCCTTGCTCATAACCTTCCGATTATAATTCCAGCGAACAATTTCTATAGAAATTTTCATCAAAACACTCCCATACTAATTCTTTTTGCCACAATGATTCACAATTAATTAGCACACGACGAGACGTGACTGACTTTCTTATGCCTTTTCTTTCTCTTGAGAACAAAAGAAACCGAATTATGGCCACGGAATATTAATTGATCCAAACTTTAAACTTCCATTACTGGCAAATTTCATTGTTTACTTCGGCCGAACTTAACTTCTAATATCGATTTCGATTCGAATTCTTTCTGGACTGTGCGAATTTTCGAATGTCGTACATATTTTGAAATAGGTCATCAATAAGAGAATCTTTTTTTTTTTTTTTGCATTAAAAAACCCGTTCTGATTGGTCTTGTCTTTTGTGACGTAAATAATAAAACACACATGTTACAATGATAGCCGTTAAGTTATCACGCTTAAACTAGTATACCGAATCACGAAGAGCCTTATATCCTAAACAAAAAACTGGCGCGAAAAAAAATGAAGCATCAAAAATTAACTGCAGTTTGACCAACACTGAATTGATTTAGCCTTGACACAAGCTCTGAGTGCTCATTGTATCATTTTTCGTTGCTGTAACTTGAGAAAAAGAAAAGTTTCCTGTACCTCCATTCTAGATCGGGACAGTTTACTCCTACACAATATCTGTCGAGGTTCTAAGGTCACCAATGGTCATCTTAGAAAACAATGGCTCGAGTTTACTCAGATAGAATCGCTTTAAAATAGGAATATTTCAATTGGGTTGAGTGAATATTTGAAATTAAATAATAAATTGTACGCATTCTATTGTACGCATTTAGTTTTAATTACACATTATTTATGAATATTAATAAATATAAAATATTTTACGCTTAAAACAATCTCAATTTAACAGTATAGGATATCTTTATCTGAAATAAGAATATTTCATTTAAGTTGAAAAAATCTCCAGAAAGCAAATGTTATTTCAATAAAAATTTTAAAAAATTATATTTTTGTTAGTATAATAAAGCCCAACTTATGGATTTTAAATTCATAATCAACCATTTATTTAAATAAAATTTTGAAAGAAATATTTATTAAATTTTTTTTATTTTATTAATAAGCAATTAAGAGCATTTAAAAGTTCACAGTTGCAGAAACAAAGATTTTAAAAATATTTGACTGTATTTAAAATGACTTTACCGTCTACTTTGGTTTAATTTTTAGCTTTACACAGAGTACAGTTTTTCAATAGGATTTTCAATAATATTCAATACTTTTTTAATAATATAGTCTTTCTATAGTATAATATTTCAATGTATATTTTTTCAATAGTATAATATTTCAAGTATTCAATAGTACTTTTAATAGTATAATATTTTCAAGAATTCAATAGTATTTGGATTAAAATTCTACTTAAATTTTCCAAGAAACTTGAATATCATTTTAAGCAATTGCATCAGATTTTAAATTTAAAATGTACGAAAACGTAAAACTGTTCTATAAAGAAAAATTCTTACATATTAATATATGCAAATATCAAACGCAAAAGCTACGAAAACTATGAAATTTTAAGAAAAGAACTCATATATGGCAAACTAAAAACAGTTTCAAACAAATTTTGGTTTTCTGATTCGGATGAATACACAATAATTTAAAAAAATAAAATATAAGAAGTGAAAAAGTAAAACGCTCTGCGAAATCAAAAGACAAGATGGCAACCGACTAGCTCCGATTCTACTTCCAATTAAATCCATTTCAGCAGTACGACATACCGCATAAATTTTAAATATCATTCATTCTTATAACTCCCATCTCACGCAAAGAATTGAAACGTCTCGTATTTTATCCCCTGAAATGTCATTGTTTGATCAGCGGACCGAAACGGTCTTTACTTCAGATAAACAAGGTTTGGAACATTTGATAGAAGCATTGTAGGAATATTTAAATCCTTCAAACCAAAGCTATCAAGAAAATATTGAAAAGCGGAAGATCATGTCGCTTTATAATCAGTAAATTGGAAAACAATTGCTGTGTAGAAAAAGCATATCGTCGACTTCAAATGCAGGTTGCGTGTAAGCTGAATTATAATTTCAAATTTGAGTTGGAAAAATTTCTATTTGACATCATTGGGTGACAAACAAGCATGAACTAATATTCCGGAAAACAGTCACCCTTTGTCTTTTTAAAAAAGGATGATTACTGTTAAATAGACCACAGAATTAAATTGTATATTTACATAATATATTAACAATTTATAGTTCATATAACAAATAAGAGTGTTTACAGAGCCTGTTTGCTATTTATTATTTTGAATCTCAGCAAAGGTTGTAGTTAGTACATACATACTGTGCACATTCAAATAAATACAAGCACTTCAACAATTGTTTATCGGTTTTTCAAATGCAGTTGATTATTCTTCTTTTATGAAACAATAAACAGTTATTCATCAAAACAAAACTTCAATCTTTGAACTACAGATTGATTTTAAAAAAAGCATGCGTTTTCCAAAAGGAATTAATATTCCGGATAACAGTTACTCTTTGCCTTTGTAAATAAGAATGAATACTGTTAAATAAACCATAGAATAAAATTATATGTTTACATAATAGATTAGCAATTTATAGTTCATGTAACAAATAAGAGTTTATACAGAGCCTGTTTGCAGTTTATTATTTTGAATCTCAGCAAGGGTTGCAGGTTTCACATATATATGTGCACAATCAAATGCAAGCACATCAGCAGGTGGTTATCGGTTTTACAACAGCCGTTGATTATTCATCTATTATGAAACAATAAACCGTGATTCATCAAAACAAAACTTCAATCTCTGAACTACAGATTGGTTTAAAAAAAAAAACATCCATTTTCCAAAATGAAAATAGAAAGAAAATTGAAAAAAAGAAATTATAAATAATGTTTAATAATAATGTGTTAATAATAATGATTATAAATAATGTTTTTTTTTTCATTAAAAAAATGAATTCTGAAAGGACATTAATATTTAATTTATTTTAACTTTTATATATTAAAAGAAGGATGAATCACCATATAAATGATTTTGAAAATTAAAATTTTCCATTTAAAAGTTACAAAAAAATGTTTTCTTACTTTCATATTTACTTATATATCTTCATAAATGATTACTTGTTTTGATTACTTTATTCAATGAATTAATTCCAACTGACAATTTCTATAAACTTATAGAATATAAGCTTCGTAAACTATAAGCTTCTAATATGTGTATAAACTTCGAAAACTATAAGCTTTGTAATATATAAGCCTCGTAAAATATAAGCTTCGTATTCTATTAGCTTCGTAAATTATAAGCTTCGTATATAAGCTTTGTAATATATTAACTTTGTAATATATAAGCTTCGTAAACTGTAAGCTTCACAATATATAAGCTTCATAATATATAAGCTTTGTAATATATAAGCTTCGTATTCTATAAGCTTCGTAAGCTATAAGCTTTGTATTCTATAAGCTTCGTAATACATAAGCTTTGTAATATATAAGCTTCGTATTCTATAAACTTCGTAAAATATAAGCTTCGTAATATATAAGCTTCGTATTCTATAAGCTTCGTAAAAATAAAATAAACTTTTATGAAATTAAAGTATTTAATTTATTACAAGTATGGTAAAAGCTGGTACATAGATAAAAAAAAATTTCCAAATGGACAATGCTAGAAAACGTACTCTACGTTAAAAAAAAAAGAAATGATGCTACGAGGAAGAAGGAGCGTAAACTTAAAACTTCTAATAGGTTCCTAACATCACAATGATTTAGAATAATAAAAAAAAAAAGAAAAATAAGAAAGAATGAACCAGTCTATCAAATGAAAAAGACAAGACGGTATTGTGGAGATCTAGTAACTTATTGTACGTATTTCGAAATATTTCTCCAAGTATTTAATTTCATGGAGGGTCAAGTTTTAGATCTTAGTCATCGTTGTCTTCATAAATATGAAAAGGGCTGTTCACATTCCAACTGAAATAAATACTCACAAACTACTCGAACAAGTGACGTGAACATTTCGACCATGCAGTTACTACAGCTTCATGATCAACGATTCCATTGTTTTTAGAAAGATATCAAAAGATGGAGAAAAAAAATACAAGGGGGAGGGTGGACTTTGAAAAACCTTTTGATTGATAACTATTATGTAGAACTGCTGTAGTTAAGCATCAAACGATAAGCAAGCTGTACAGTATTTGTTTTTCATCCATTACCGCGAGTTTTGTTTGTTAATCTACTGTTGGCTCTGTTTCAAAACTACAGTCATATCTTATTATTTATTTTCTGTCTTTTTTTAAATATAATCATTTAAGCGAAAGAGAAGAAATATTTATTATATGGATTTAAATGGGAAATACTAATTTCTCTAAAGAATAAAAGTTGATTTATGTCCTATATATATAATGAGATTCTTTTAAATGGTTTTATTTTAGAAAGAGTGCGGATTGTTTAGTTATTCTTAAAATTTGAATTTAAATTTAATTATACATCAAATTTTTCTTTCTTTTTTTAAATGCTGATCTTAATTCGGTAATTTTGAAGAAGAAATAATTTGGTAGTTAAAGTGATTAATAGTGCAATGATAAATCTGGTAAAATTAAGTTTGCTTTTATGAAAGAAAATGGCAAAAAAACAATGATACAAGTCACCTCGTAAGTAGAGTAATTCAACCATGTTGTCGTCAACCAACCATTTTTACTCCATTGAACAGTAATTGATTAAAATATAACAATGTACAATTTTGCTATGTCATGCATGGAATTCAATATAGCCCGTTTTTTAGAAGTATTAACACAATGCCATAGTGAAATAGCGATCAATCATTGCCGTAATCATTTGTTTTCTTCAAATACGTTAGAGAGATTATTCAGAACAGTGTAGGTAATTTCTTGCACATAATTGGTGTATTCATTTTAGACAATTGTCAATTGGATTTTATTCCCTATTCGAAAACGATAAGCATTCAATGATCTTTTTAACTCAAAAATCATTCTTCCATGCCGATTTTCATAATATTGAATAAAACCAAAAACTAAACAATATTCACTATAAAAAATGTATAAAAAATATATTTATTTTCCTTTTTCAGATGCCAGAAAAACGACTACCGAATTTCAAAGACTGTTGTCATATGTGTCGCATAGATCGAAAGTCGATACTTCAAGGGAGAAATGTGTCAATGTGGGTGGTAAAAGGAATTTGGGAAACTAGAGAAAACGAGAAGTAAACAAACAAACAAATGTTGACATGTGAGGATCTCCTAAAGTTTGGGGTGAACAACATTATCTTAAACTGACACGATAACAAACCCAGTTTTGGGCACAGACACCCATCATAATAAACACTTTCTACAGGCTGTGAAAAACAGTCTGGGTCTCGAATGTTCGGGAAAAAAAAGTATTTAATGAGTTCTGACAAGACACCAGGGTTGAAGACCCTGAAATTTATGCGATCATTGTTTCGTTTGAAAGCCCATCGCAATGATTTCTCTTCAAGAACAGTTGTCTTGCGTCATAGTCACCAAGGGAAGTCTTGCTTTTGGTGTCATCATCACCTAGGCTTAGGATTCTTATCCGTATTCTTTGGGTAATGTTTAACCTCAATTTCTAATGTATTGTCAGAGAAGTCCATTTGGTTGAGATGTCGTTTGGTCAAAACATTTGGATTTTTTTTTTCTTTTTTTTTTTCCTTCTGGAGCTTTTGTGCAAAAGAGCATGCATTATTCAGATTAAAGAAAATCTAATAAAATCAAAAGCGTTCTTTTGAAAATTACAGCTTGATGTAATCCTTTTTTGCATGGTATTGTTATGATAACTTCGTTATTGTTGTTATCGATACTAATAACAGATGACACAAAAAGGTAAAAAAAATTACAAAAATTTATTCTGATTTTTTTACTTACGAATTACAGTCCGTAGTAGTGACTTAATAATATTTTTTATGGATAATCTAATTTTAGTGTTTTTGTTTCGTCTTTAAATATTGAAACAGAAATCTATCACTGAAAATTATTCTTAGGAAAATATATTGAAGAAACTTATTTTATTTCACAATGCATTAAAGTCGTTGATGCCAAATGTCTGTTGTCTTTTATGCGAATGCATTCATAATCATGAATTTCAGATTTCTGAAACATAAGAAAATCTTTTTGGTCCAACGGAACTTCAAAGAATATATTCACACGGACATTGACAGTTCAATTGTCGCACGCCAACGGACTACAGTAGTATTCGAACTACTATATAACATGGAAGAAACAGAAGAAGGTTGAAAGGAAAGCTACAGTTCAAACTCCTTTGGTCTACTGGATTTTTAGTTGATTCTATATACAGAAAAAAACAGTGTAGGAAGAATTGTACAACTGCTTTCTGTTGTCGTATGGTTCCATACTAAATAAATTTAACGTAGCCATTGATGGAATGACGCACACTCAGACTATTAAATCATGTGAAACATAAGTAGGTTGATTCATGATTTTCTTATAAATAATAGTAAGTTAAAATCATTGTTATAAGTGTTTCTTATAAAAATGATTTTCAACTACATTTTTGTATTTTTTTTAACATTAAGGGACAGTAATATATATATATTTCCTTTTGACGAAATAAAGTTTTTTAAAATTTATGAGATTTTGTTATATTTATCAGATTTCATTGTCTTCCCTAATTAAATTTGCTTATAGAAAGTGTAGCAAATTTTATGATATGACAATCACAAGTCGATGTAATATTATTAGTAATGTAGTTCAGTACGTAGATGTAAGTTCAATATAAAACGAGACATATGGTTCAGATTTTAAACTTTATTTTGAAATTTTTATATTACCAAACAGTTATTTTGTTTATTTCAGAGAAAAATAGGCATCATTTGAATATAATATATTAATGCAATATTCTTAGAAATAAGATAAAAATATTTTTGAAAGTCTAACTTTGAAAGATTTTTTAAAATTTATGTGTACTCAAAGGTTAAAAATGGAAGACTTTTAATGGAAGTTATTCTGTCGTTAAAAAAAAAGTTATTTAATTTATTTGAAAAAGCAATACACTGCTATACTTTGGAATAATATATTTTATATATTTCTCAGTACTAATTAAATTTTTTTTCAATAAAATTGTCACTTTATTACATTATCTATAAAAATATATGTATACATTATTACATTGCATTATGTATTATGTATATCTCATCATCTATCTTCAAAAATAAATTATATATAGATTAATTTGTTTAAGACGGTGATTTTTGATAATCATCGCTTTCTCAAAAAAGAAAAAAAATTAATACTAAAAATACTTTTTTAATAAAATTTTTAAAAGAAACGATTTATCTATAAATATTTACCAAAAAATTTTTCATCCAAATAAGAAATATTCAAAGCAAAAAGCGTTTTTAAAAAACTACTCCAATCGTTAGAATTATTTTTTTTTTTCCCTAGTTTCCATACTTTTATTTTTATTTCAAAAATGAGAACACAATCACATTTAACAGAACCAAAAATACTAAAGAAACTTCAAATTTATTCTTGTTATGTCGCGACATAAAATGTAAGTATTCTATAAAAAGAGTAATAACGAGAAAAAAATGTATCACTGTATTTCGCTCTAACCTTTTGAACCTTCCCTATTTAATATCTTTAAAGGTACTTGTTTTTCATAGTAAGCATACCCGTTCAGTTCGGCCGACTCACCTCATTAGTATGCTGCACAGCAATCTTTCTCTGTTTATTGTGTAAAACACTACAAACGTCGATGCTCTTTATTTATTTTACTTTTTGTCGAAGTAGATGCATTGTTCGACGGAAAATAATGCAAAGAATGCTAGCAACGATCGTCCTTGACTTAAATATAAAAGGTTCGTAAAATAATGCAGGTTTAATATTCCTTACTTAAATATGAAGAATGTAAAAGCTATTGAAATTATTTGAAGAGCTCTAGCATTGAAAGAAGATTTGAATTTAATAATCCCCTGAATTTGACACACTTTTTGACTTCCCCATCGCATAGCTGAAAGTTGATTAAATATTCAACTTCCGTAATGATGACTTAAATTTTGTTAAATGCCTCTAAGGAATTGTTAATAAATATTAATAAAAAGTTTTAAATAATATTTGTATTTTACGTATATGTGTTTTATGTAAGACAGAAAACATGAAGGCCCATCTACTTGTTTGCAGGGGACTTGAGATCACAGAAAAACCAAAATAAAAAAAGATAAGTTCTTTAATGAAAATGGTAAATACATTATTTTCCAGTGGATTCCATCACATGTTGGAATTGATGGAAAAGAAAGGACAGATTCCCTGGCAAAAAAAAAGGAACAGAAGAAGTTCCTGGACAGTGTCCTATCCCTCTTAACTCTTTTAGGAGAACTATACGGGAAAAATTAAATCCTCGTATATCATTGAATTATCTAACACCAAAGGAAAAGTCTGGCATGACTGGGAAACATTTAGTGGAAAAACTCACAAAGAGGCTGTTGCTAATTTTACATTAAGAACTAAACACTGTCTGGCCAATCTGGCCAAAATAGGGATTGTAAACTGTGATATATGTGATGATTATGACATATGTGAGAAAATGAATAAGGCACATCTACTTGTTTGCTCGGACTGGACTCTTAGAACAGAATGGTGATTTGTGTACTCTTTACTGGTGGGCTAGAGGAAACATGTCCTGATCACACGAACTTTTATTATGGTGCTTCTAGCTTTTTAAATTCTTATCCTTAGAACATTTAACTTGTTTTTAACAGTTTTTAAGGCCTTTTGGTCGATTTTGTTAAGAATGTTTGGTCTTTTCCCTTTGTAATTTTGATTTGTTTATATGTTTTTTTTTGTTTCTACAGTAGTGGCCCAAATTTGTATGGACTGAATACCAATAAAGTCATAGGTAACAACAGCAACTACAGATTTGTATTTTCGCTACTGTTTAAGATCAAATTAGTCTTAATTTTAGTTTAAAAATTCACAAATAATTAAATTAAGTAATTCGTGAATAAGCTATAAATGAATAAAACATATTTCAAAAATTATATTTATTAGTTAATTTTTACCTTTAAATGTAATGAGTTGGGAAATCTTTTTTATGCGCCATGTCTATATAATCGAACTAATTTAATTAATTTTTTTTTTTTTTTTAAAGAGTTGTTACAATCTCAAATTTAGCATTCAAATTATTTTTACAAAAATCATTAAACACTTTCGAAAATTCTTCTCTTATTTACCACAAATGAGTGAAAAATTACCTTTGCTTTGCAAATAATTTTTTTTAATAATATTAAATGAGTTTAATAATAATAAAGTAATACCTTTTCTGGTAATTTATAAAATCCTTTATAAGTTTATCTATGAAAGCTTACATTTACTTTTAAAAAAATGTAAATTTCCACGTAAAAATGCAAGAAAATAAAGTACATCAATGCATCAGTACGATTAATCCTTGGTCACCAGGGGATTATGGGGCAGTTTAGGAAATACTAAATTAATATCTAGGAAATACTAAATTAATATTTAGGAAATATTAAATTAATATTTAGGAAATACTAAATTAATATTTAGGAATTACTAAGATTATTTATAATTTAATCCGCAGGATTATTTGCAGCAAACTTCGGAAAATACTAAATTATTCTGAACTATGTTAAAAAGATACATTGTTTCTGAATGACATTAATTATTGGGTAAACAAGCCGAATACTTCATACCTAGAAAAAAACTCTTTTAGCGAAGAATTTCTTACACTGAAATAAAAGACTGAACTTTTTTTTTTTACGTCAGAAATACCTCAGTAAACAAGATAATTTATTCACTCTTCTTTTTTAAGGCATCTTTGAGACAATAGGCATCTTGAAGACGGAAAAAAACAAAAAAATAATCAGTGGTTGTCAGGAAAATAAAAAGTCCTTCTAATGAAGATGAATAGATTGCACTGGAGTAACTGTTTGATCTTTTTTTTCCATTCAAAAAAAAATTTTTTTTTTGTGTGTGTGTTTGAGAAAAAAATTTTTAAAAATAAAAATCCGTTGCAATGAGACTGACGATGGAAACAATTAAAGTGTCGAGAGAAGAGAAAAAAAAATTCTCTTTTTTTTTCAAATGATTTTATTTGATTTCAAGGGCTTTAGTCTATCTTAATATAAGTCATATTCTTGTTTAATACCGAAATAAATCATTTTTCTCAATTTCTCTAATGTTTAATAAAAATACTTCTTCCCTTTTTCTTTCCAGTTTCTGTTTTCAGATTTTAATAGATATTAATTTTATTTTCTGTCCAATTTAAAGTTATTTTTAAAGTAATAATAATTTTACTTGTGCATTATTTAAATAATCGAATTTTTAAATTAAAAAACCTAATCTCTCAAAATATCAATTGATAATAATCCTATATTATTACAGGTTACTAACACCACTTTATTGTAGAATCAAGACTACCTGATGGTCTGGCCTAGCGCTCTGGTGTTCGGTACCATAGGCTTCAGGTTCGGGTCCAGCCAGGCAGGCCATGGATGCCTGCAGTGGTTTAGAATCCACCTTAAACCTTAGGGCTAGGTCTAATATTACTGTAGAACGTTTTTCAGTGACTCAGAGCCAGAGTCTTCTAGCTACGGGTGATCCATCACAACATACAACAGAAGCTGCCCCTTTACCTCCATCCATGGGGTGTTCGTCCTGACACTGAGGATGAGTCCTACACACACAGAATTCAAGAAGTCCTCTTATATTATATTTGCTGTTTATATATAGGATTGGTATGCACACATATTAGATGGCTTATATTTCAAATTTAGACACTTGTGAAGAACATTACTTGAGTTAACATGTCAATTTTTATCATTTTATTTATTTTTTTTTTTTTTAATTTTCATTTTGTAAATATTGTTGCAATACGTAGGTTTTAACATTACCAGTTGTTCGTCAATTAGGATAAAAAAAAAAAAAAAAAAAACCTAATTATTAGGAATTAAAACATGAATTTATGCAACAATTAAAATCCTTGAAAGTGGCAGAGATGTTCAAATGAAAATATTCAGATTCATCTTAAAATTCAGAATTTTCATTTAATTTTGAGAATTCATTTTGTATGAAAACTAAAGTTTACATTTACGAAGATAATTTTAAGTATAAAAGAAGATATATATATATAAGATTTAAATCTTTCTAAAAGTGTCCTTTTGATAGTCACTTCATCATGTATTCGCTTTGCGTTTGCGATTTTTATACATTCCTTTATTTTGAATCCTTTTGATTTTGTGAAAGAAATATTTTTTTTAATTGTAATTTTAAGAAAAATCCATCCAAATAGATTCTTAGATAGATAGTATCGTTTCGAGTAAGCGTAAATGGGATAAAATGATTGAGAAAAAAACAATGAAGTTATTTACACTGAAGTGACAAAAGTCATGGGATACCTCTTAATATCGTGTCGGCCCTCCTTTCGCCCGGCGAAGTGCAGCAACTCGACGTGGCATGGACTCAACAAGTCGTTGGAAGTCTTCTGCAGGAATATTGAGCCATGCTGTCTCGATAGACGTCCATAATTGTGAAAGCGTTGATGGTGCAGGATTTTGGGCACGAACAGACCTCTCGATGATGTTCCATAAATGCTCGATGGGATTCATGTCGGGCGATCTAGGTGGCCAGATCATTCGTTGGAATTGTCCAGAATGTTCTTCAAACCAATCGCGAACAGTTGTGGCCCGGTGACATGGCGCATTGTCATCCATAAAAATCCCATCGTTGTTTGGGTACATGAAGTCCATGAATGGCTGCAAGTGATCTCCAAGTAGCTGAACATAAGCATTTCGAGTCAATGTTCGGTCCAGTCGCACCAGAGGACCAAGTCCATGCCATAAAACAGCCCACACCATTACGGAGCCACCACCAGCTTGAACAGTGCCTTGCTGACAGTTTGGGTCCATGGCTTCGTGGGGTCTGCGCCACACTCGAACCCTACCATCAGCTCTTACCAACTGAAATCGTGACTCATCGGACCAGGCCACGGTTTTCCATTCATCTAGGGACCAACCGATATGCTCACGTGCCCACGAGAGTCGCTGCAAGCGATGTCGTTCTGTCAGTAAAGGCACTCGAGTCGGTCTTCTGCTGGAATAGCCCAAGAAAGCCAAATTTCTCCGCACAGTTCTAACAGACAAGTCCCTTGTACGTCCCACATTGATTTCTGCGGTTATTTGACGCAATGTTGCTTGTCTGTTAGAATTTACGACTCTTTGCAGACGTCGCCGGTCTCGGTCGTTAAGTGCAGGCGGTCGACCACTGCGCTGTCCATGGTGGGATGTTATGCCTGAAATTTCATACTCTCGGCACACTCTTGACACAGTGGATCTGGGAATGTTGAATTCCCTAACGATTTCCGAAATGGCATGACCCATGCGTCTAGCTCCAACTAACATTCCGCGTTCAAAGTCTGTTAATTCCCGTCGTGCGGTCATCATCACATCAAAACCTCTTCACATGAATAACTTGAACAGAAATGAAAGCTCTGCGAAAGCACTGCGCATTTATACCTGTTCTACGCGATGCTACTGCCTTCTGAAAATTTGCATATTGCTATCCCATGACTTTTGTCACTTCAGTGTATCTTATCAGAGAATGATAAATAAATAAACATGCTTTTAAAACCGTGTTTATTTTTTATATATGCTAATTAACATGTATTATTTTAAGTTAGATCACATGAAAATCGAGACCTTTGTTTAATAATCATTGTGGAAACTAGCCTTCTTGCAGTCTGTGAAGTAGAATTTTAGAAATTTGGGGAATGAAGAACAACTCAGTTATCCAGTAAATACAGCAAGGGGGAAAACAGCATGGGTTCCTCCACACTTTCAGGGGTAGGAGGGGAGACATATCTATCAACCCCTCCATACATTCAGGGGCATTGAACTTACTCCACCCAATTTAGAAATGCAATACAAGGAATTTATTGACGCTATTCTAGATTTCAGTTTGTGGAGTAAATTACATTACGTTTGGTATGTAAAGTCCTAAATCATACACTAGATATAACCTTGTTTGACATTCTATTACAACTTTAAGAAAATATCTTTAACATGGTGCATAAAAAAATTGCTTTTTTAAATTCAGGAATGTTTCGTTGTTTTTATTATTTTTTAATTTATATTTTAAACTTTTATAGTATAAAATGTTATTTATCCTACCATGTTTATTAGTAAATCGATTAAAATTTCTTTATTAAAGCTCTAAGCAAAATAATTATTACTTTACATTTAATAATCAACTTTTTTTTATGAAGGAATTCAGAAACGTATTTAAAAGTTGCGAATTTTTAAATTTTTTATTGAATTTTATTTTTTTATTATTTTATTTATTTTTTTAACCACGCAAAAAAATTTTTTTTTTACAAGCCATTATTATTTTATTACAAAAATGTACTATGAAAACAAACTGGCATATGGCAACCGACTTACAGCAATTTCGTGATTTAAAGAATTGATAAAAAAAAAAAATTCAAGAATTCCAATGCTATAGCATGCAACTAGATCCCAGCGATTAAGTACATTTAAAAATGACAAATCCTGATATAACCGCAAATTCATGGATTCAAACTATCTTGATTCATTTCCGGTTTCCTGAATTCTTAAGACAGCACTGGGTGATCCCCACTGCGCGAGGCCCTCTTGACAGCAACACGCGAGTATTTGAAAGAATTCCAGTTGATTTTACATCCCCCCACCCCACCCCAAATCGCCCTTTATACCTGCTCTACTCACCTTTGCTTTTACTTGCTATTGTTAAGCGCATTCCAATGACCATTAGGGGACGGTAAAAAAAAATGCAAATGTCACATTTTTTTCCTCACTGAAGCAGGTCCAACTAGCGTCTAGGTCAGAGCAAGGGAGTGCGAGCTTATAAGTCGATTCTGACGGCAGATAGTTGAATTTCTGCCACAATAAATGCATAGAATGATATGAAAAGAATTTAATGCTATGCTTTTTTAAAAATCTACTGTTTTTTCATTATAAAAAATACTGAATTCCGCCTCGGTCAACAATGGAAAAAAAAAAAAAAAAAAATCACCTCTCGAATTTTTGTCTCATGGCGGAATTCGAATTTTTGTCTAGACAAATGCATTAAAAAAGGATCCTGTTCCTTGGGTATGTTGTTTTTAAACTGAGAAAGAAAAGGTTTAAATGTTGCAGAAAGCAAGTAACAATACATTTAAATTAAAAAATATACTTTCTAAATTCATTTTTAATATTGAATTTAAATTTTTGTCATTATGTATTTAAACAAGCTAATCTCATTAGTTTTTCAATATATATATATATATATATATAAAGAAATATATTTGATTTTTTTTTCTTAATTAATCAGAACTTAATTCTGTTAAATCATCATAGATAACTAATATTTTTCATGTTTATATTGGTAATAATTTTAATTTTTACCGTAGCAAGTGTATTGAATGTTTAATAGGAAATATAAAAATGGTATCAAAGAATCTAAATACATATTTCTACAAGAAGTGGAATATATCAATTGTTACATATTTTCGTTGTTGAAGCTGATTTTGGTTTGGTTCATCGCTCAATTTAATTAATTAATCTTTTTGCATACTTTAGGCTAATTAGACCGGCAGATCCAGTTTGAAGTGGATTCCGAACCACTAACAAACATCCTTGCTACTGCCACAATTCGAACCTATGGATCAATGGCCAGAATGTTAGGCAATTGGCCTAACCGAAACATACAATCTATCTTGAATTTAAATTCGAAATGTGAATTAAAGCTTGACAAAATGCAAACAAAAAATCAATAAAAGATGTTTTATTAATATAACTGAAGAAAAAAAATATATTTCTTAGTCTTCCCGCTATAAGGACAGATTATAATAGTTAAACTTTGAATAAAACTGATTAAAATTCGTACATTGACTTAATTTCAACAAAAGGAAAAAAATAAATTCGTCATAAAGAGTTCTTACGGAACTTTCGCTTCAGACTTAAGCGGGTTGTTTACAAAATACCCTAGAAAACTAAGAAAGCTATTAAATTAATTTAGATAACTAAATATGCACTTGCAATAATAAGCATGCAGTTTTAATGAACAATATCCATTTAAACCATTTCATTTATGAAAACAAAATGGTTTATTTTAACTGCTTTCTTTATCACAATCCTTTTCTTGTTTTTATTGTACTTCCATTTAATAGCCTTCCATCACTGTGAGGATTACGCAGCTGCAAATTTACGGTTAAGGGTTATAGATGTTTTTATTCATTTCTAAATCACAGCTGTGACTTTAAGTTTTCTTTATCGTTATTTCATATAGTAATAATATTGGCTATATTATTATAAAAACAATATTTTTAAAAAACAACATGTCGAATTCAAAATATTATAACAATACCATGAATTGAAGACAATTTTTCGTAGACAACTAGGAGTCAGAGCAAGAAACTTTTGCACTATTTTTCAACAATTAAATTTTTTAAGTATTCTATTTCTATTCTATTAATGCTATTTTTCAAAAATTAATTTGCCTTTTGTTGATTTAAAAAAAGGTTCTAGAAACTTCAAAATAAACATTAACTGGATTTTAAATGCCATATAAATAAGTAAATCATTCAGCAATTCTCCTTCGGGAAAACTAAATAAAATAATGTAAAAAGTTCTGCTTTTATTGATATTTTATCTAATATTTAAAAGTCGCTATATTAAATTAATCATGTCATATTAAAGAGTGGAAAAAATAATGTTAACATAAAAAAAAAAATGGTTTGAATAATGAAAAACTATGACAATCCTTCAATTTGTACTGTTAATGCAAAATATGACTTCAGTTATACTGAGACTTAATGAAACAGAATACCTAACTTTTCTGCAGTTTATTTTGCGATAATATGTAGATGGTCCCTTTCTTTTGAGAAACGCTGTAAAAAATCCATATAGTGTGTCGGCCTTGCTTGCATTATTTGAAGGTCGAAAAGCTGAGGTATTCTCTAAAGAAGTCCCACACTTAGGAATTTTAAGGGAATTTCAACCGATTCCACCTCCTTTTCCGTTTTCTTCTTCCTTAATTTTTTTTCCCTTCAAAAGGAATCTGTATTTCTTGCACCCCAGAAATAATGGGATAATCCTTGTTACATGACGATTATTTCTAGTGGGTTCAGGAGTTATCTACTCCACGCTTCTTCTTTCACGAAAGCCGGAAATTTCTGACGCAATGCGTGTTCTACATTAAGTTAATAGCTTTTAGACAGATTTATGTTTATTACTGACTCAACAGAACAAGCTTAGCTTGTTATTTTATTAAGTATATGAAAGCTGTCCCTATCCTTCCCTCCAGATAAGTTGACAAAAAAAAGTTAAATTCTTATCCAACAGCATACTAAATCAGGGTTCCTTAACCTGTGGCTCGGTTCAAGAAGTCCACAGATTGGAAAGAAATAAAAAGTAGTAATGAATGTAAACGTCAAATTAAACTTTTAGCTATTTTAATGCCATACCTTTTCTCTTCTTAGAAGGCCATAAGGGAGATCATTTCATATAAGCAGTTTCAGTTCAAAATATTTGCTTACTCGCCTATTTGCTTTGACTTCATTTATTTCATATATTTGCCATATATTGTCATATATTTGCTTTCATATATAAATATTTGCTTTGACTTAAAAAATGTCCTTCATGAAAATGTATAATATAATAATTTTTATTTTATTTTTAAGCTATTTCCTGTTTTAAATTTATGCACAGTCATATTTTTCAAAGAATACAATATTAAAAACAGTATACCATCTTTTTATTGAATGCACGAACTACTTGTTGCGCGTTGCGTTTTACATTTTCTTTCTTTACGCCTTTGCATATATATATATATATATATATTATTTGGACCTCCTTTTTAATCAGCAAGATTGCTGATTTCCTCGCTAGATTCCACCATACTATATTTGTAAGACTATAGAAAGGTTTCATATATCAATTTCTGCAAGATTCTCTTTGTTTATTAAAACAAAATATCACCTCACGCGTATAAAAGCATCAAAATTGGCTTTAATTCGAAATACAATTCAATGATGAAATGAACATTTAGAAGAACTAATTTCGATATAACAAAACGAAATAAAATTAATGGCATTAAACTGGAATTTCTACAATAATATGAGCAAAAAGCGCAAAACTTGAGAAATAACATATGATTTTTTTTTATTTGCGAAGCGTTATTATTAGCATGCCATTGATTACATCGCCTCCAAAAAAGAATAATTTAACATAAATTTCTCAATGCATTAAAATTTAATTTCTGAATTGGAAAGCGTAAGGAATTAATTGCTAATAGTATAGAAAAAAAAAACTTTTAAAGTTGTGTTTTCGCATTAGTTTCAAACCGCATATAAAGTATACGAAAAATATCAAAAAACTTATAACCAACTTATATATTTTTTCCAAAGAAAGAGCTTATTTTACCTTTTTTCGTCATTTCCTTTAGAACCTCTTATGTCTCTGGGGTCCTTCTTATCGGGCAGTATGGCTCTTGGCTTAGCAATCCCAATCTGATCAATAGCCTTCTCGTCCGAAAGCCAGTCAGACATAGAATTGGCATAATCTGGATCACACTGGGCGCTGGTCTCATAGCCCGAATCCTTTGTCAGCTTTCGAGGTGATCGGGGTTCTTTAGGATTCATAGATGGGTCGTCTTCATTAACCAAACCTTGACCCTCTACTTCCCAATCTCCAGACATACAAAGAGATCGGGAGTGAAGGCTCCTTTTAGACGCCGCTAATTCGTCGTTGGAGACCAATTTCACGGCAGCTAAGCTCCTGCGTTCTCTGGCCAGATTCCTTTGTGACCCCCAATCCCGGCGGATTTGTAGTTGAGATTTATTGGGAGAGCTGGCCGTGTCTAATGTGGCAGATTTATCAACAGAAGAAAGGCTGCTGAAGTCAAGCCCAGATTTCTGACCCACCTACAAAGACAAATAGAGTCGTCTTAAGTATATACCATCCTCTTATTTTTGTCAAGAATGGTTAATATTACTTCTTTAATTATATAAAATGTCTGTGGTATAAGGTATAATAACTTGTTATTCAAATGCAAATTTCTACATCAATTATTTTTCTTGCTTTAATTGTTCTCAGGCAAGAGATGTTTTCTTAAATTCTAACTGTTTTTCTTTTATATTTTTATTCAATACTTTAAGCAACTTCATTTTTTGTGCTAATGTGTTAACTATTTTAAGATGTGAAGGTTTTCGTGGTTCTTAAAACCACCTAGGAACTCCATAACTGGTACGCCCGTTGCCCCTACATCAATTAGCTAGATTATAAAATTTTGACAATACTATTTGAAATTAGGATTTTTTTTTATATATATACCATCCTCTTATTTGTGTCAAGAATGGTTAATATTAAATCTTTAATTATATAAAATGTCTTTGGTATAAGGTACAATAATTTGTTATTCGAATACAAATTTCTACATCAATTAGCTAGATCACAAAATTTTGCCAATACTATTTGAAGTTAGGATTTTTTTTTTTTTTTTTTTTTTTTTTTTTTTTTTTTTTTTTTTTTTTTTTTCAAATTTACAAGACTATTAAATAGTAGCAATTTTATTGTAAAAAAATTTATTAATATATATTGTAGCTTCTTTTAATGGTATTTAATGAGTTAAAGCATTGCATTGTGATGATTAAATTTAAAAAAGGTTAATACTTCTAAATAAAATACTCTGATTTATTATTCCATATGCTTTGGGCAATATAATTATGCAACAATAATTAAAAGTGTTGTAAAAATATTTATATAATTTATTAACTGTTATGCTTTATAAAAACATCATACTTATAGCAAGGAACGTAATATAAATGTTGAATTAGAAGATTGTACTGGATCAACTGTTAACATATGAATTCTGTACAGTATGATATGCAAACGGTACAGTTTTTAAAATCATGATTTTTAAGGCATAATTATCTTCTCTTGAAAAGAGTAAAGATATCAATACGAATAATAATTTAAAAAAAAAAAAAGAGTATTTTTTTGGGGTTGGAAAAAAAATGCATTTAAACAAAATAATATTAAAGCCGATTCATATTTTTCTGAAACTTTTGTCCTTATTAGTTTTAAAATACAATTTCTGTAAATAAAATAATTAATACTAGAAAGATTAAATAATTATTATGCAGTAACTACCATGACAAAGAAACATTAAAGAAATAAAATCTACATATTACAATCTGCTACCAACTTACCTAATAACTACCAATTACCTAATAAGGTGCAAAATTAGAAAAACAAATATCATATTGACATCAATAAATAAAATGACAGCAAACAAATTACTATTCTAAAGTTCATATTCAACCACTAATTATTCTTTTAAATTGCTCGTTGCGAAATAAATCGTATGAATATCGATTAAGAAAAGAAGTCATTTGAAGTTAAATCATTAGTTAAGCGATGCTCTACAAAATGAAAACATTTTAAAGGATTACAATGGAAAGGAAAATTTCGTGTGAAATTTCATAATCATGCTACTAGTTAACTGTGTCTCTTTTAAACAATGGACGAACAAAAGTAGATCAAAAGACGAACTGCCACTAGAAAGCTGAACTTTTTATTTTAACCTAATTCTGAAACATGCAAATTTTATTTTATTTTTCGAAACAAAGTATTTAAAAAAGCATACTTTTTTCTGTTTTACCTACATGAGATATTTACAGAGCAAAACTTACAAAAATTATTAATGGAAAGACTGCTACGGGCTCAAAAAGGCATAAATAAATTGGTTGATATTGTAAGACTGATATCTGTATCTCCTTTCCTCAAATTCGCAGATGAATTGGTTAAGCTACTGACACAATCAATGTGGAAATTCACCACAGTTCATCCAGGATTGAATAATAAATTTCATTCAAGATCAGAAGCTGTGGTAATTGAAAAGAATAGGGTATATGTTCCCACGTATGAGTGAGAACAAGAATGGAAATTAGTTCTTGTTATTTAGTTAGTAGTTAATAAGTTGTAACTAATAACCACAACCTAAACTTACTTTGGATCTTGAAGAATACCGCAAAGATTGACGAAGAGATGTCGCTTTCTGCCATATGGTCTGCCCTTCCTTGATCCTTGGACAGGATCCGGAGGTACTGTTCGTACTGCCTTCATTGTTGCCCGACCTAAAACAACAAATGAAAAGGAATTAGATTCAGCAAGAACAGCCATATACATAAATACATACTGTTTATGATAAAGAAATAGAAGTGGGTGAGAGCAGATATTGAATGTGGTAAAGAGCTCGGACCGAATAATTGCTATCTTCTTTTGGCTCTTGATCCCACCAACAAGAAAAGATAAAAACTTTCACCATTTTTTTAGATATTACGATAAAATGTAAATTAAATCCTTAAGATGTTTTATATATATATATTAATTAAATAATTCAATTTTAATTAAACAAGTGAATCTTTACGTTTAGTTGGCAGTAATGTCATATTTTACGAATAGATATTCTTAAAAAATTTCGAAGAATCAAAATTTACCATAATTATCTTAAAATTTGTTATTAAAGTTTTTAATCTATTCTAGATTATTGATCGAAATAATCTACAATAGGTAAAGTGACCTATAGGTAAAGTGAGACAAAAAAAAAAAAAAAAATCTGATTTGCATTTTATCTTACAAATTGAGAAATTTTTTACTGATTTCTTTGTTGCATTTAGTGGGAAGTTAAATAAAGGAAAGTTTTTTTTTTATTTGCGTATTTTTCTTGAAAAAGAGCGATTTGTTGTTACTTTTCTATCAGACAAGATTATTAGATTTGAATGCGCTCTGAGAGAATACACTTAGCAACAATAAAATGTATGTAATAATATAAATCTTCAGTCAGTCAAGTGCACTAGTTATAAGAAGATCAAACTAACGTTAAATTGAAGTTTCTAAAATTAGAATTCTCATTTCTAAAATTAAGTAGAAAAATTTTTTATAAATTTTCAAACAAATTTTATACATTCTTCAGTTTATTCACAATTTTTTTTTTTTTCTTTTTCTTTTAAATCATCATACTTTGAAAACCTTTTGTTAACAATCCTGACGGAAATTTTCTCGATAAAGTTTATATTCTTTCAAGTGCGATATAATTTTTTAGTTAGTTGTTTAAGCATGAAAGCATAGTTAGCATGTTTAAGTATAGTTAGTTGTTAAGCTGGTTTTTTTGTAGTAATATTTTATTCAAGCATTCAAAGAATTTAAAAAACAGCATACATTATTTATTATTTTTTCTTTTCTAGAAACAACACCGGACCTTGGGATCAAATGAATTGTTTCGAATACCAAAGGTGTCAAACAAGTTTGCTCGCCGCAAATATTTTAATTTAATTAATGAAAGTTATGATTATGAACGATCGGCATGAAATTAATCTGTTTCAGAAAGAATGCTTTCGCAACGAAGTCATAAAAACCAATTCCGTTTGATAAAAAGAATTTAATAAGTGTTTCAATGTAGGACAAAAGAGCTACACTGTGATAAAAACTGTTGATAACAATAGATATTATCATGACAAAACGCACGTAAAGGGGAAGTAGCTGTCGGTTTACTTTACTGTTTCCTAAAATCTCGTTAGGCGTCAGCCGTATAAAGTAGTTAACAAAAGAAAAACAGTCATAAACAGAACAACTTATTATCATTGCGAAACTTATTGAGTTCTCTGTGCTTTGCAAAGTTTGAGAACTTCAGAACGAAACACACCTACTCGATAACCTTATGGATTCGTCTTCATGAATTCGCATTTTTTTCCCCCTTGTCTTCAATTGACCTTTTGGCTTTCTTTTATACAGGTTTACTGGATTAGGGTTACAAAGGAGTTATGGGGTGAGATATATCGAAACTTGGTAAACTAATTTTCTGTCACTTTTTATAATGCACCTTCTTTTTCTCTGTACAGAAATAAAAGGTTCAACCCATTTGTGAAAGTGATTGCATTTCACACTTGTGACAAGTTTCTATAAAAAGGATGTTTCTCCCACTTTTTGCGTAACATGCGGTTTTTCCTTAAAAATTTAACACATACTTCGACTTATTTTAAGACTAAATCGGTTTCACATTATCAGTTCTATTTTCGAAAAATGACATCTGATTTATTTGCATAGATGTCATTATGTATTAGATTTTTAATATAAAGTGCGTGTAAGTTTCTATGAAATCGACTTTTAAGCAATTTTTTATTGCTGGGTTTTTTTTTATTGCTCAAAATAAGAAGGAAAATTTCTATATGCTTCTGTTCTAAATGCACTCAATATTATTTTCACACCTATCATGCATACAAAATCGGAATAAATGGATCAAACTGATATTATTTTTGAAACCCATACCATAAATTTTAGAAAACAACTTGTTGGAATTTTAGCAAAATGAGGTAAATTAGAACTTTCAGAATTATTTCATATTAAATTATATATGTCGAAAATTATCGTGGAGTGGCCTCTAGAAAAAAAATTTTTTTTTGAAAACATTATTTTTAATTTCATCACTAATGAACCTATGTATACCAACATGCTACATAACATCACTGGCTTCATAATTGATAACCATGCCATATTTTAAGTCATATGTAGAAGTAGTAATGTAAAAAAAAATGTAGGAATTCTAAAAGTTTAAGACTTTAATCAAATTATTAATATGCTTATGTACTTTTGAATAAAATTAAATGCATATATCGAGATTTTTCTAATAAAAAGATAACATAAAACATCGATAATTAATAAGTGAGAAAGTATAATTTTATTTCGGACAAAATAAATAGATGTATTTAATGAAAAATATAGAAATTTGGCTGGAAAAATCTAGTTATTACTTGTGAATCTTTTACTTATGTAAAATATGTTGAAGAAAAAAAATTACAAAATATTCCAACTTCAATATTGTTTATTTACCATCTTTTATTTAGGGTTTTCAAGTTACAAATATGATTTATTATATGTCCTGTTTTTACTTCAGAAGACGTATATTTAGTTATTCATTCAGACGACAAC
>BPLQ01006582.1:0-45703 GCA_021605075.1 Caerostris darwini | reverse complement strand
AAAACCACTCATTTACAACAAATTCAATGAATTTTCTATATTTATTTATTGTGTGAATACCAAAGATTAATAAATCCATTGAATTTTTAATTCGATGATTTTTGAGGTTATATTTTTATTTAGTAATTTTTATGAAATAAAATTCTGATATTTTTTTGAAAAATAGATCTGTTAAAGGAAAACTGAAGTGAAGAGCTGTTGTTTAAACTACTGTTTGTTGTGTGTATTTGAGTAAAGAAATTATCGTCGATTTTTTTTAAATATAAAAGTGCGTTTGAAGGCTAATTTTTTTTTCATCAGTTTGTAAAGGTTTAAATTTTCTATTATAATGTATGTAAAAATTCCTTATTACCAAGAGTTACGTTTTATGTGCTATAAAGTTGAGGCACATGAAATATAGCTCAATTCATTAATAAATTATTATTAATATATCTATAACTTTTTCTTAGCAAAACTACATTAAATATTTTAAGAACATAGTAAAACTTTTTTTTTCGAAATTAGTAATCAAAAAGTAACAAAATAGTTACCTCACAAAAGTTTTTATGCATTTAGAAGAAATCTCTGCATATTAGCAGACATTATAATATTTCGATCGATGTAGTAGTAGGATAACTTGCAGCATTCACAACAGCTTTTAAATATCTAGTATAATTCAGTAATTTTTCCTTGTAATTTCTGCATAAATGTTCCTCTATCCATTATTCACTATTATTTTTAGTTTAGTTTTTGTTTTAAGCGTGTCTTAGTACTCTAACCTTCTGTTCTTTCCAAATTCATTCTATTGATTTTAAATTTGGCGACTGAAGTGGTATTTTCGGAATTTGGAGATAATTGTAGAAAAAACAGGGGCAAACATTGAGATTTGTGTGCTTAGAATCATTGTTTGATAAAAACAAAGTTGTTTCTGCTACCCAAATTTTATACTGATAATTTTAGATTTAAATAAAATATTTAAAGAAGACGAATCTCAAGAACACCTTATCGCCTTAAATTGTTCCAACTAAGTTCTTTGAATTAAGTTACTCCTTTTTTCTTCTCGGTAAACCTTTGGAACCAAGAATGTTAAATTAGCTTTTATTTTCAAATAAGAAATGATTCTACTATATTATGGGTTTATTTGTTATTGATTTTCTGTAGGAAAGCCTAAGATTTCTATTTTTTCACTTACAAAAAAATGTTCATTATAAAGAAGGCCCTGTAATCTTGCTGATTTGAACATTTGTCGAGCATTGTCAGGTGAAATTTAAGAAGAACATTTTTTAGTAATTCTGTAAAATAATTATAGTTGTTAAACTTACTTATTTCTCTAAACTATAAATCTCTGATCGAGACCGAGATTTATAGTTTAGTGAAATATATAGATAGAAACTATAGATCTCTAATCTATCATTGATTTAACTTTGATTAAGGCCTTTTTCTTACTTTGTCTTCAGTTCAATTTTCCTTAAAACCTTTTATTTTATACTGCAGAATTGTATATTTTAAATTAAGATAAAAAATAATCAATTTTGGAATGATGTTTATTGTTTCCTTAAAATTATGAAATTTTAAATAATAAACAGAATAAAATGAATTAAAGAGCATTAAAGTTAAACAAGCCTTTAATTGCTTCCAAAATTCAAAAATAAAATTAAAAAGTAAAGCTGCTGACAATAATTTTATTTATGAATTTATTTGAAAATGATTAGATGTAATATATGGTTTGGTAGATGAGGTTTTCTTTTTTAACTTCTTGCATTTTCACTTACAAAAATAGATCTGTATGCTTAAAAAAAAAAAAAAATAAAATTCTGCTTTATTTAGAATTGCTTGAAGATGATATGAAAAAATATTGTACTAAATATTCAAATTCAATTCCAGCTTACAGTCCTTTTTTTTTTTTTTTCAAATTTTAAAGAGTGCTCAAATACTTTTGAGAGCCACTGAATTATAGAAAAAAAAAAAAAAAAAAATCTCTGGACTATCCATCATGAAAAATATAAGATTTAGAAATAATGTGAAATAACTTGTAATAATATGTCAATGGTGTCTTAAATTTCAATAAATGAGGATTTTATAATTTCAAAAAGAATTTGTTTGTGTTGTTTATAGTCTCAATTTTCTCTTGTAGATTCCATAATGTCTCACTCTAAAGAAGAGCTTCGACCTCAAGTCGACAAACTAGTACAAAGGTTCATGGGTTTCAGTGAACCTTCCCAGTCTCTCATATCTACTGCAGTGCGCTGTTTGGTAAAGGGATATGACCAAAAGAAGACAGTTGGTAAGCCTTCCATCAGGTTTTTTTTTTTTCAAAGTTTGTGCAGCAATTCAGCCTTGCTTGTAAAAATGCAAATTTTTTTTGTCTGATATCAATTTTATCTTTTACTTTGAAGATATAGAAACTAATTTTTTGAGATATATTTTAATAAAGTACATTATTTGCTTATTTAAAAGTCTTATCCGTCAGTACTTTCTTCAGTTGACTCCCATCTGCAAATAAGTAAATTCAACAATATCATTTTATGGCTATATTATGATATTGTTGTAATAAAATATATACTTATATTTTATTATAACAATTATATTTTATTTGTCAAGTAACCCATTTGAGTGAGGAAAGGTAAATATTACCAGAAATTGATGACTTGTTAAAACCTCAGCTTGCATTAGTCTCAACGATTGATTGCTCATATTAATATTTTGTATAATGAATGCGTTCTGCTAAATATTTTTCGTCTAAAACAAAACTAGGTTGACATCTACCAATTGCATCACTCAATTGATCACACATATTAAAATTTTTTACCTTAACAATATGTAAGAACTTTTACTTTTTGTGTTAAATTTTTTTCTTCACCATTGGTGGTGATCAATTGCTGACATGCAGTTATTAATTCATAAGTACATTAATATAAATAGTTGATAAAATAATATACATAGTTGAGAATATTTAATTGCTATGATACACACTAAATATTAAATTCTTTTGCTTCTTTTATGTCTTTAGTTGTTCAGTATATAATTAACAAGAAAGTCAGAACTTGATAGTATAATTTTCAACATGATCTTGTACAATTTCATGGACAATTTATCCCCCTTGATTCTTTCATTGATATATTCTCTACAAAATTCTGCTTTTATATCAGTAATGGAAGTAAATTAACATTTTTTTAATTGTTTTTATATATTCAACAATTAAAAATATAAAAAACAAAAAATTATAATGCATAGTATGTATCATAGTAATTCTATATTCACAACTGTATGTATTATTTTAACTCCCATTTCATTAAAAAAAAAAATGTTGCTTATATATTAACAATATATTAGCAATTGATCATTCGCAAATATCAATTAAATTTTTCTTCAAGAAGAAAAGCTTTTGTGCAAAATGTACAATATTTAATAATTTTGATATCATAATATTGTGAAGAATATGAAGATAAAAGCATAATATTAAAGGATAAAATATATGTCAGAGATCACATAAATTGGAAATAAGATTAAATGAAAGAATCAAGGCAAACCAGATGTATTTCAAAGGAAAAAAACCAGTTACAAAAGTTGATTAAAGCTGTTGAAAGTTTCATTTTCTGTATAATATTAATACTTTAGGATCCAGATTATCAGACTTAATCAAGAATAGACCAAGCTCACCTTGAATAAACCTGCATTTACATAAATCATCACTAAATTAAGAAATGAGATATAAATTTATACAGAATTTAAATTTTATGATACTACTGTACATAAAATTAAATTTTGCTTTAAGCACAAAATTTAAAAATTTTATGCTACTTACAGTTCTGATAATTTACACTCCCAATGCTTTTGTAAAAATGGGGAATGAAATTGGTATTTGAAGAAAATTCCATTGTATTTTTGTTTTTGTTTATGGGATGATGAACCCTTTCTTGCTATAGTGCTATAAAATTAAATAATTTTTATCAGGTGTAGCTTTTTACTGAACAGTAGTTTTTTCAACCTAAATTAGATCAGATTGTGTTGTTTTCTTCTGATGAACATCATTTTCATCATCATTACTCATAGTTTTTAACCATGTCTAGAATCATGCCTCTGCAATTTCTTGCTATTTCTCTGATTTTCTGACTCTGTCTTAAATTAGCGATAAGTAATCAATAATGATTTTTTTTTTTTTTTTTTTTTTAAGAATGTATGTCCCCTGCCTTTTTAATGGTTGAAGATGGTTTTCTTGTTGGTATATACCTTTTTAAATGAGCATAATAAATAATAGATTTCATTGCTAAATGCAAAAATCAATTTGTAAGACATAAAAAGTATTAAAAAAAAAATTTTTCCAAATTTTTTAAATTCCAAACTATTCAAGCCTGATTGGAACAAATTTTGATATTTGTTTCATAATTTATTATCATGGTTAATGTTAAAAGAGGTTATGTTAAAAAATATTGCAATCCTTTATTAATTTCATTTTCCAGGAAGCAATTTAAATATTATTTTGGTTACTTATACTTTGGTAATATATATAGGTATTTTAAACATCAAAAAGAATGCTGAGCTTTGTGAGATCTTCATATTCCAAATATGTTGATTTGATGGCAAAAAAAAAAAAAAAATTCTGAAGCTCTAGAACAAGTAAAAGCTTTGAAAAATTGTATTCGAAAGGAAAAGAAGAGCTAACAACTAAAGAAATTACAGAGCAGAAAACAAAAGTGCTTCATGATGTTCAGCAAGAAACAGTTTTGATAGATGAGGAAATTAAAGATTTAGTGCTTTAAATATGGTTAGATTATTACTTATAGGAAAAACTTTTTAGAAACTTTGTAGCTGATATGTCAGGCCTTGCATAGGTAGAACTAAATTTATTTTTTGCTAAACCTTTTTTTAAACTTTTTTTATCTGACTTGTTCTTTCCAAACATGTATTGTATCATTGTCATTGGTCATTAACATTGAAAGCATTAGTTAGAGTAATATCAAAGTAAAAACAAATTAAAATTAAAAAATTAGAATTTCAATTAAATATTTTACAGTAGTAGAATTGCTAGAGATTATAAAGAACTGTATGGTATGCTTAAACATTGAGTTTTTGGTGCTTAAAATATTTTATAACTATGAATAAGATTAAATTTTATCAAATGAGACTGGATCTAGTTATTGTTATCCAGGATCCTGTTATTTTTTTTCCTGTTTGAACAAATTCTGGGATTTGTAAGGTCATCCCTAAAAGTGTTAAATTCCTATACCAGTTGTTTCATTTTAATAATCACATGCATACATTTTTATTAAAGGAGTGAATATTGTTGTTTCATTTATTTAATATTTCAGTTATTTGCATGATAGTTTATTTGCTGTGTATTATCAAAATTAATCTCAAAGAATTTTGGTATTTGCTACATTTTGGTAATTTATATCTAGCATTCAAGTATTCTTATGAAATAAAGTATAAGTGGAGGAATATTTATCCAATTTTTCATAAAAATTTAAACTGTTATTATTTTTTTTTTTTTTCACTCACAGTTCATTTTTCTATGCCTTCCTTGGAATTTATTGTAGTAGAATCCTCAAACTAAACGTATATGACTTTTCCTCCATGGTTGAATGATGTGATAATTAATTTTGCATTACATATTTTAAAAAAATACTTAATTCCTGTGTTTACAGTTACTTGCCAGACTCAAAACAATTATGAAAAAGAGATTGGCAGGATTAGGACATGATGGAATAAGTAAAATGCATTATTGTAAAGGATGCTGTTTAATGAATTCCAAGAATCTGATGAGCTTGAATCTAACAGTTACAATTATTTTTAAATAATGGATTAACTGCTTTGCTCAAATGAAAATATTAAAATGGAAACCAGAGATGAATAAAGAGTTATGCTCAGTATGAAAAAACTAATAACAAGGTCAACAAAACTGAAGAACTAATACTTAAAAAAAAAAAATACACCAGAACTTATTTTCAAGCATGCATTCTACCTCATAAAACTTACTGAGGATGGAGTTATAGGCTAAGCCAGGTGCAGTATAGGGTAAGTCTTTTTATATTGTATTGACTTATTTATATATGTATCCTGGTACCTCCTCAATCATCAATTTCTCTGGCACTTCATGAGCAAGTCATATCTGAACTTGTTCAGTGAAAGTTTCCATGCATGGTTTGTGTACACACAGATGGAATATATGTAGTTATGATAACTTCTCGACTCCTACTCTATATGATACAGCAAAAGCCCTTAATTATGTGAATGGATTTTGTCTTGTAGGTTTTGGAATGGTTTTTGCCTTGTAGGTTGTAGATTTTGTCTTGACTGACTTTGGAGGCTGTTCACGGATCAAATCTTGGAATTCTTTGTTATCAAGATTTTTTTGCATAATCCTTTCATTCACTTTTAAAATGTTTGTAAGATATTCTCAAGTGAAGTCAAAACCATATCACAATGAACACAATCTGTAACATAACAACTGGTGTCACATTAACAATTTGATGTCGTTGGCACTACAGTGGTATGTCCTCTAGATGCTTACCTTTAACTTTCAAGCTCAGGTGTTTGCATTTTAAATGGTGCACTGAACAACAGAAATGAACATCCAAATAGCATGATGTGTTTTCTGACGATCACACTTCTACCTGCAGTACTTTGATGGTCGGATTAGAGTTTAGAGAGGCCATGGAGAGAAACTGTTCAATTGATGTGTTATGCATCATCATAATTGTCCTGTGCCCTGTGTCATGGTATGGAGTGGTATTGGATTACACTTCCTCACTCTTTTAATATGCAATGCTATATCTGAGGTTTTGCAGCTTGTTCTCCTTCTTTACCTTTAGGACTTGTCTGCAGCCACATCTTGACAGGACTAAGTATGACTACAAGTTGCACTCAATGTTCAAGCTTTCTTACCCATCATAGTGCATTGTTACCGTGGCTTGTCCGTTCTCCAGATTTATTGCTGATCAAACATGTTTTATCAATGCCTAACCCATTATGCTGTATCTGTGTTTACACCAGATGAACTTTGGTTATGTGAGGATGTTACATGGGCTGGCTGCCATTCCCTAACCAAAGCCTCTTTCATTTGATGTTATAGTGTGTAGCTGTGATTATTAACTGCCGTGGAGGCAACACTCATTACTGATTTTCTTGTCTTTCTCACCTCAAAGAAGGCTGTATTTCAAATCAATTAACATTGATACTACGTATATTCTAAAATAAATTTAGCTTTGATATCTTATGTTCTTGGTGTTTCATTTTGCAAGGCCTTATTTTATTTTGCAATATTAAACCTAAGTTGTTGTAAAATATGGCTTTATTGGAAATCAATCCATTACAATAAGGATCACACACAAAGAAGGAACAAGCAGAACAAAGCAATATGTAGAGCAAGACAGCAATTGACAATAAGTTGGTCTCACACATCACAAAAAGTCAAAGGGGGAGAAGAGTAAATAAAGGAGGTAGACATTTTATTTCAGTCCTTGAGGCCCCTATCCTCCCAATATAACCGCAAGACTTCTCCTTGGCACTGAGCCTCCCTGTTCAATCCTGGACATTTCAAAAGTTGTTCTGTATTCATTGTACCAGCTCTACATATTGGGCAAGTGTTCGAGGTGAGGACATCTATCCTGTTAAGGTGTTCCGCAAGACAATCATGTCCAGTTCTTAATCGAAAGTTGGCAACCACCTCTTTATGTGGTCTAGTGTTAAGATTTTTCAGCTGTTTTGAATATTGTGCCACCTTTTGCCTTCAGATTTAATTATGAGATTATCTTTCAGTTTCTTAAACATTTTCTGTGAATATATTTTTTGAGAGATTCTAGTGGAACTTGTTTCTTTGTATTCACATGGTTTCCTTTTTTTGCAAATGAATCTGTTGCTTCATTACCTTTAATTCCCACATGTGATGGTAGCCACTGGAATACAATTTGCTTGTCTTTAGTTCTTAAACATTTTATATCTTTCTTAATTTGACTTATTATTGGGGTTTCAGTGTGATTATTTAACAAGGCAGCTTGTATGGTTGCTCTAGACTATACAAATATTACCACTTTAGAGTAGCAATCATTATTTACTCTGATTATTAAATTATTTATTGCTAGATATATAACATATATTTCAGCACCAAAGTTTGTCATAAATTTCCCAACATGCGCACACTGGGAAAACAACTCAGAGTAGACACCTGCTCCAGCAACTGGGTCTATTTGGGACTTGTCAGTAAATATTCTTGACTAAAATTTTTCTTCCATCAAACAGCAATCATTGTCATCTTTTTTAAAAGGCATCTATGTTACATATCCATGCACCCTAATGGGTTTACGGGTTTACTAGAGTTTTCAGATAGTTCGTGGAAATTTCTCCATCAATATCATCTAGTATTTGTTAAAACTTTTCAGTAGGTGAAATTTGTGTCTTTAGACATCTTCTGTAATTTTCCTATATTGTTTTTTGCTTTTTGTGAGGATTATAAGTTGATAAACGTACTCACAGTCTTTTTCTTTATTACTTCATAGATTGGTGGATTCATAGTATATAGTTGCAATTAGGGATTGCAATATCGTACCAAAAGTTCAATACCGGTATTCGGTATTTTTTTAGATCTTAATACCGGTAGTAGAAATTTTAGAAAAATAAAGAAAACACAGGTGTTTTTTTTTTTTTTTTTTTTTTTTTTGTTTGTTTTTTATTTGCCAGTTTTATTAGAGAATGTAAATATCACAAAAAAAATTTGTAACTTATAAGTTATAGTATATAAAGAATCCCATAAAAGTAAAGGAACATCTTATTTAATTAAATCACAAAAAAGTGTAAATATCACTATTCAGTCTGTGGTAACTATTACAAATTTTTGAAATGTCATCGTAAAAAACATAATGCATCAATTGCCCTATCATTAAGCCTGGAAAGTAATTTTGTGCAAAAATTAGCAGCTGTCGAAAACGCTCTTTTAGCAACTACGCTAGTGGGTGGTACTGTCAGCAATGCGCCATATACTTTTTTCCAGGTATTTACCTCTAAATCTTTCATCTTCAAATAAATCCATTTCTCGTCGGATTGTTTTGGATATAGCTGATTTCTGTATTGTATTTCGGTTTGTTTAAATTCTTTTAGTTATCGCCAATTCTAATTTTTGTTCAAAAGACAATTCCTTTTCACTATCGACATTAGTGTCATCATAATCTTCGAAAACTGTACCGAATTCTTCTGAATGTGGATAGGTTTGTGGGCAAAAAATTTTAAGAAAGTTCACTATAAACGTGATCAAATTTGAAGTCTCTTTCTGATTGTTCTTTTTCACTCTCATTTTAAAAATCATTCTAATTATGTAAATACCGTAAGACATTTTCGTTATGCCTTTCTTCTGTGTGATTTTTCAATGTAATATATAATTCTTCAGATAGTGATGTGTGCTGTTCTTTCAGTGACTGCAGCATGAAATTTATTGTTGCATTAGCTGTTAATAAATTAGAATATCTCCGACATAATGCCTCAACAGCCAATTTTATTGGAAGTAGAGCTGATACAGTTCTGGATATTAAGTCGAATTCACTATCGGAAAAATTAATTTGCAGATCGATCATTGCTTTTTGGTTTGGTTTTTTTTTCAGTTTCAAAAAACGTTCCATTATTAGGAGTAAACTATACCAACGTGTTTTAGAATCTAGTATTAACATTTCTATTTTATTTTCAGTTAGTGTATATTTTTGGAATATGGCATTTTTTTGTAGGGGAACGTTTAAATATCTTAACAATTTTTCGATTAACAGTTATATTGCCATTATCTTCATTGTCACTCTCACTCTCTTCAAAGTCGGAACCCGAAGTTTCTATATCCACAGTATTTGGATTCTTCCGTTCTTTGTGTTTTTGGTATAATACATCTATTACTCCTAACTGAATTCCGTTAGCGTAGCACAATTGCTGATTTGCACCAATCAACTTTCCAACTTTTTTCATAACTGTTACTCCATCAGTCGTTATGGATGCAATATCTTCTTTCAGAGATTATCCGTGTTTCGCTAATTGAGATTTAAACACATTTTTCTGCTGGCATACTTCCCGGGACATGTGTAATCCTACATTCCAAATTTTTTTTCTGAATGAATATTTATATTTAAATAGCGTCTATTTCTTACACTAGTCCATTCATCAAATGTAAGACTCAATTTTTCACCATTTACTTTTAAATGTATTAACTCATGTTTCAAAGAATTGCGAACACCGTCACTGTAGTTTATAACAATTCTTCTTATAGTGTTAATCGATGTTGGTTGATTTTTAAAACCTCTAGCGGATAGCGATTTTCTTAATTCAATACAAGTGCTAAAACACTCGAAATGGCAAACCATCTAATGTTGTCATTTTACTTATAATTTCATTCAAATTATCTTTTTTTTTTTTTTTTTTTTTTTTTTTTCAAAATCATCTAAAATCCCTGATGACTTGGGCTTAGAAACTGTGCTTTAAGTTTGTATCTCATCGCAATTAGATTCTTTCCTCTTTAACAAATTTGTATCATGTTTCGTTTTTAAATGTGTATGGAGTCCGCTTGTACTTTGTCCATTCATTTTAATAACTCTTGAACATGTTTTACATTGTTCCACCCTATTCTTTTCATCATATAAATAATGAAACCATACCGATGTATTATCAACAGATTTTTTTATGTTCTTTAAAGTTCTTCTTATTCATTATTAAAGACTATTATTTATGGAAATATATATAATAAATCTGAAAAATATTTTGAACTCTAAAGTATGATATGCAAATGCAACGTGAATAACAAACTCACCAATTTAAAAAATATTGAAATATCACACACTTTCTTCACAACTACAACCTTGTTTTCACAGATAAGAATTTCTAGTTTTCAGCTAAGAATTCCGAATAAGAATTTCACAGATAAGAATTTCTAGTTTTCAGATAAGAATTCCGAATAAGAATTTCACAGATAAGAATTCTAAATTTCTAATAAATACCGAAAAAACGGTATTTGAACTGTGAATACCGGTATTACAAAATTGTACAAATTTGACTGCTCTGGTTATTATTCGAATAGCTCTGTTCTGTAATCGTCCTAGAATATCAATTTTGTCTTCTGCGGCTGTAATTAAAACCTCATTACCATAAGTTAAGACAGGCTTTACATAAGTTCTATTTAATGTATTTTGACTGAAGATTCTCGTCGCAAGATGACGCGGGTAGATCTTCAGTGGAATATGCAGAAGGGTTATCACGCTTGACAATGTCGGAGCTTAGGGAGAGGGTGGGTATTATGGGTGGTTATCATCCAAGAGGAAATATTATAACAAAATAACATCGAGTTCTACCAAATGAGAGATTTCACTATCTATGGCAGGGGTCTCCAAACTTTCCAGCCTTAGGGCCGTACTGTTTACTCCAAAACTGTTGTAATTTTTCTGCCATTATCTATAATTTCTAGACCAGTCGCCGAGTACGCGCTCTGAACGAGCATACGCTTGCTAAATTCGCTGGTTCAGTTACTACATTCTCTTTTAATAATTGGTACAAGTAACATTGATCCACCACTACAAACCATTGTCAGTGAAAAATCTCATTAGTATTTTTTTACAACTGGATACCCCGCGGTTTCATTCGCGTTAATTTAATCAGGATAAAAACCATACGTTCGATTCAGGATATATACATTCCAAACATCGTTATACTTACATATGCGATACTCTTTACCCCAACATAACTACCGAGTGTAACCGCGGAATGTTCACTAGTTTATAATGTTAGTGGGATTCATTTCAATTACTTGTTAGTTGTTATGCTTGAGGTAAATTTTCCGCGAATTATGCTCGTCATTAAGCTTTACCTAGCAAGTCAATAAAACCGAGTTATTATCATTCTGTATTTTTTTATCCAACCTATTACAGCAACAATAAGCTATTCTCTGTCGCTGGCTGGATTTGGCCCTCGGGCCGTAGTTTGGAGACCCCTCATATGTGGCCCATTTAAGAGGAGAAAAATTGCAGGCGACATTTTGGTAGTTATTCGAAATATTAAACCTAAGTAAAAGTCGTCGAAAATTAATCAGATTTTATCCACACACAAGTTTCTGAATAATTATTATCTAATTGTTTTTTTACAAAATCTTAAAAAATGTATGCATGGTTGCCTTGCTAAATGATCATAATGACTTTTGTCATTAATTAATTGCATATGTAGCACATTCATTAGTGTTAGGTAATGATTTATTTTTATGTATTGTTTTTTTTTATTGAGGAAACATAATTTTATAGTAAACAGACTGTAGATATTATAAAGTATGATAGGAAGCTTAAAGATAGCTGTAATTTACTCCTTCCTTTTTTTTTTTATAACTAATAATTTCGATTCTAATATCTTTACTTCAAGTTAAAATTTAATATATTGAAATATATATTTGCTTATTTATTGTGCAAGAAAAACGTGAAATTGTTCAGAGAACATTAAATGAATGTACATAATTATGTTGAAATAAATGAAATATTTTGTGATTAAATATACATATAATCAAACAAGGAAAAATTTATTTTGAAAATAAAAATAATTTTATGCTAAAACAAAATAAAAGGTCAAGTAAATTAAAAATAATCATAATTTATACCAGAAAATACTCTTTAAAAATTATTTTTAAAGGTGGAAAGTCTCACATTTGATTTTTACTATTCAAAGATAAGTAAATTTCATATTTTAAATCAGTTTAAAATCAATATATTATAATATTGTGATATTAGTGAGATATATCTGTTTTAGGAATTTCAAAATTGTCCAATTCTAGTAATTACAAAATTAAAACCTAGTAACAGCTTCGCTTTATTCTTTTTGAAGGCTTTATTTTCTGCATAATTATTTTCTTTTATGTTTTATTAAGAAAAATTGTGTATTATTTTTTATTGCCCCTGTATTTGTAGTAGTCCCTGCTACTGAGTTCATTCATTTCCTTCTCTTTAAAATTACCTTTCAAAAATTTATTTGAAAATACAGTGGTGTTATGAAACAATACTCATTAGATTACAGATGGGATTAAGACTTTTATAAAGTTAATCAATCATTTCAGACATACTTTGTTAATACTTTTCACAGAAAGTACACATTTTTCATAAATATTTTTTATTCTATTAATGAAAATTCATCAGAAAATAATTAGCATTAGATTACTTTAATTTCTATATAACTTTTCTAGCAAACTCCATTTTTAGTATATTTAAATAAAAACCATAAAAAACTGATTGGATGAAATTTTATTTTTAATGTGGGCATTACATCTAAATGTTTTTTTTTTCTTCTGTTGCTTGTTTTCAGTTTTAATATTTAAATCTTTTAATTCATTATTTTAGAAAAATTGTCATCTTACCTGGATTCATATAAATCAGAAAAGCTTACTGAGCAGCTTTTTAGAAATTTTGGCAATGACAGTGATTCTAAACGCAAGAGTAAAAAACGGCACAGAGTAAGTAAAGCATGTTATTCTCTTTCTTTCTATTTTTAATATTAAAATGTTATCTGTGTTAGAAAGCTATTTTTAAATGAAGTATTTACTTTTTTATTATGTTAATGATACAACTTATAAAAAATTATTTTTTTCCTTCAAATTCTATTATTTTACCCTAATCTTGTTGGTTGATGATACTGTTAACATGTTAAATTATTGAAAAATATTAGCTAATTTTTTTTTACTTAAAAAATTATCGGTATAAAAAATTAAAATCAATTAACATAGACATCTTAAACATTATTTCGGCATTTAATTAAAATTTATGCTATTGAAATTTTATTTTAGTTAAATCATTCTTTGCATATTTTTAATGGATTCTTTTACATTGAGTTGTTGTTCTCATTTCTTATCTCATTGTGTATTGTGCATATTTATAAGGTGTTTGCTTAATCTAAGGCACCTGATAATATGTTAATACAGATAAACGCTTTCTATTGTAAGAAATTAAAAAAAAATAATGATAATGCTGAAATTCTTTACTGGGCTGCTTTGCTAAAATACTTCATAATTTCTTCAAAATAGAATTATTCAATTTTATAACCTATTAAATGTGTACAAATAACATAAGATGATTACATTTCATACAACCATAATATGTATTAATTTCAAAATGGTCAATTTATTTGTACTATAATACTTCTTTTTAAATTTGGATCTTAAAATGTGATGATATTAATTAAATATGCTCATAATATATATTATGATATGCAAGAATATACTATTTTTATTCAAAATAATTAATTTAAATAAAAGATTTAATTTATAATCCAGGATTACTTCTGCATTTTTTAGGAGGATGAAATTAGTGAAAACAAGAAATACAGAGTTGAAGATCATCCTAATCTTCCTCTAGCTGGTCAGCCTAGTCCTGGCCAGCTCACTACAATACAGGTAATAGTTATTAAACTATATCTAAAGTGCAGATGCACAATTCTTTTTGGATGCCATATTTTTTGTACTTGTAATTGAAATTTAGTGCTTGGTGATTTTACTTGGAAATTCTATTAATTATGCAGCCTGTAATTCAATTCTTTTTGTAGAACTCTCATTTATACTAAATTTTTAATTATTTGTAAGTTTAGATTTTCTTTATATTCTACTAAAAAATATCGGAAGAATTATTGGAATATTAAGTTCATAACACTGAATGTTGAGGTACAGTGAACATTTGAAATTACCATCCAAGTAAAGCTTTCCATTTGAACTTAATTTTAAAAATGGATTCAAGATTAATTTTTACTTTGGTAAAATTTTGTGCTGGAGAGGCATATTAGAAGTGATAAGAATTCCAGAGGCATTCGAAAAGCAATTTTGTTAAAAAAATTGATGCCATTAGTACCTTTCTGCATGTGTAGTGAGAACTCGTGAGGAACTTAAAAAAAAAAAAAATTATTGTATCTCATGCCTCATTTCTACTATCTTACAATAAAGCTGAATATGAGAGAATGATTCCTTTTTCATGAAACATAAACAAGTTTAACCCTTTTTAAGGTGGTGGTAAATATATTACCACCGCACGATTTGATTCCCAGCACCAGGTGGTAAATTATTTACCATCACCCCTTAGCAGAAACTGACCTTCAGAATCAGAGCTTCATGTTTCTGCCAGTAGATCGCAGTTGGGGACCTCGTAAACTGCTAAATTTCCTCTTTTTGTCAGTTTTCGAGCAAAATGGCAAAGATATGCACATGTTTTTTTCTATCTCACAGTATAATTATGAATAAAAATATGTTAGAAGTTATGTAATCATATTTTGTGTATCTTGAAGATATAATAGCTAGATTTTATTATGTATTTTGAAAATTAATGCTAAATATTTTTGTTTGTACGCATTTATAATTGGTGGTAACATATTTACCACTGCCTGCTTAGCGATTTTAGAGGTGGTATATAATTTACCATCGCCTGGTTTGCAACTGATTTATTCGTTTTCAAGAATGCATTCCGCTTGGCATAGTACTTGATTTATATGTTTATATTTATGTTTATGTATATTACACCATTTATTTATAAAATTTATTATTGTTAATATTTTTGAGCATACTTTAGCGATTTTTTTTGGATTACATAAATATTTAGATATTTAGAACTAATAATTTGAAATGGAAAGTAATAAAAGTAATATTTTTATAATTTTATAAGTAACTCAATGTATTGAATAATATTTTAAATAGAAGCATTGAAACAAAAAAGATCTAACCGCTGAATAAGCTGCCCACCATGAAACAAGATATGTTAGGAAAGCCTATAAAAAGAGGATATAAGATTTGGGCTAGGTCAGACGAATTCAGTGGGTATCTGTATCAATTTGAGGTTTATACAGGGAAAAAAGACGATGGTGCCATTTTGAGATAATTGGGATATAGAGTTATAACAAATCTTACCAGTGATTTACACCCTACTTCTCCTCTTTTGGTGCTTTTTGGTAATGCTTTGACTTCAGTTTTATTGGGGGAAACACTGTTTTCAAAAAACATATACGCCATTGGTACCGTCAGAACTGGTAAAAAATTCCTTCCTGACCCCACGAGAAAAAATAAAAATTACCAAAAAATATGAATTGCTGATGTTGGCATGTAGAGACACTGTTGCAGTGCAATGGCTAAGGTTGTTATTCTTCTTTCAACAGCCCATAATATGAATGAAATGACATAAGTAAGTGGAACCCAGAAAGATTGCTCTAAAAAGAAAGTTGTTTGCCCAAAAGCAATTGAGATTATACAAGAACTATGGGGGGAGTGGATAAATTTAACCACCTGAAATCTTAGCATAACTCAAGTAGAAAATCAAAGAAATGGTGACATAGGTTATTTTACTTTCTTTTAGATGCTAGTTTAGTAAATTCTGCTTTGACTGCTTTGAGTAAAAATTTTATAAGGGCCAATTCAGCCATTTATGAAATTTTAAGCATAAGTAAGAAGCAGAATAATGTGCAATTCTGTTAAAAAAGCTTTTCTTAAAACTTTTATTAATACTTTTTATATTTTAAGTGTTAAATTTAAATTGATTCACTGATAAATTTCTGAAAATTGTCCTCTTTCCAAATTGATATATTGATAGTATGTTTGTATTATTTTTTGAGATCAACTTGCTCATCATCTAAATATTCTGAGAGAGGGAGCTCTTTACATAACTAGCTTAATATGGTATATTATCTAAATAACCTATATTATTACGTAAAAAATATCTTAAGGAATATTATGTAAGCATGAAGCAATGCTTATATGAAAATTATTCTGAATTTTATATTAATATTTAGATTTTGGTGTATGTACAAATATTTTATATATAATGCTGCTACTTATTTCTAGATTCAAGAAATGATGGCAAATGCTCAAAAAATGATTGAAGAAAGGAAAAAGGTATTGTTTTCTAAATTATGTTGTTACAATGCCAATTCTGTACTGTGTGGTAAACATTATAATGTATATAAATGTATTGCTATTGGAATTAAAAACAAAATAATATCTCTTTATGCATTCTTTATGCATTAGAGAACCAAAATACTTTTACAAATAATATATTATCTTCACATCTGATTTTAAATAAGTAAAAAATGCTTCTTAAATTAATATTTTTTAAAGTTAATAGCTAATTCGTAACTTTCTTTATAAGTATATGATCATTTTAGATTTCTAAAATATTATATTTTCAGTAAAATAGATAAATTTCAATAAAAATATTGAAATTTTTCCATATCTAAAAAAGAAAGAAACATCTTCACATAAAATTTTTTTTGAAGACCATAACATTTAATGAGTATTTACATTCTTCTTATTTTTTGTTGTTGTTTCATGCCCCCTTGGCCTAGACACCTAGACCAGGTCCATAAGACCATGTTGCTCAAGCATCTTCATGATGGCTTCTCCTCCCTCACTCCACGGCCTGATAGCAAATTGGCTAGCACTCTGGCCTTTGCCATCACAGTGGGATGGCATGGATGTTTGTTAGTTTTTCAGAATCCACTTTAAACTGTAGGTTCCTGTCTAATTAGCCCTTGTATGCATAAAATGACCATAGAGTTACAAACCAAACCTCCCTCACTCCACAGCTGCTAAATAGAGGCGTCCACACACTCTGAGATGAGATGAGAGGGAGAAGCCAGCAAGAACAGGTACAACAGGTTGAATAAGTCTTTTCGTTGCTAAATTTCAAACTTTTAATGGGAGCGCCAGGATGACTTCCAGCATACCAGATGTATCTGGGAGGGACTCTCCAAGCAGTAATTTCTTTAGCCCAAAAAATGGAGTAAATTTCGGAAGCAGAAAGTTCAATGGCGATGGTAGTGAGGAGGGCACTTCCCTCTTTTGCAAGAAAGCCTGCTACCTCATTTCCAAAAGCATTGACATAAGAAGGTATCCATTGCAAGGTATCCTTTGGTAGAAATTTGCCATCCCATTAATAATATCTTGTCCAGGTTTCTTAAGAATTTGAGGCCAACTTTTTGGGTATTGTATAGAACTTTTACTAGAATCCAAATGTCTTTAGCTTCAGAACGTAGTGCAAAATTTAAGGCCTCTCCGATAGCAAGAAGGTCTGAAAAAAGGTGTGAAGGTCTGAAAGACCTAAAATCACCATTTTCAACCTTGGCGAAGATTCCACTACCTGACCTGCCTAAATACTTCCATCAGTATAAGGGGCCTGAATGGTCGAGTGGCTAGCGCTCGGTACCACAGGTTTCGGGTTTGAATCCCGGCGGTGTCATGGATGTTTGTAGTGGTTCGGAATCCACTTTAAACTGTAGGTCCTGGTCTGTTAAGCCCTAGTGAGCAGAAGATGACCGTAGAGCGACAAACCAACCAATCCATCAGTATAAATTATTAAAGCCTGAGATGGTATATTACTGATAACTTCCAGAGTCAACTGTTTCATCATTTCAGTGCATAGTATTCCTGTTGTCCACGGATCATTAAAAATAACATTACCAAAAGAAGTGGTTGGTGCCATACAGCTAAAAGGAATACAGGGTTCAACATTAAAATCCAAAAAGCCTCACTTCCACAATAAACCAAGCAGACTGTCTTTTTTCAGTCTCTTATTGTATGTCCAGTGCAGAATAAAATTTGTACTTTTGTATGCCACAAAATTTTTCAATCTGGAAAATGAGTTTATTTCTTCTCAGGGATAAAGGCTATAGATTAGCCTCAAAAAGCACAATACCATTTGAGCAGCAGCTCCGGCGACCTGTAATAATTCTAACTGCATTCAGTTGTACTCTTTTGAGTTTATTCAGAGTTGTTTGAGAGGTCACTTGATAAACTTGATAGCCAAACTCCAGAGCAGGTCAAATAAGAGTGGTGTTAGTCATTTTGAGAGTTCTATAGAGTCTGCTCCCCAATCTCTGCCAGAAATGTACTTAAGTAGTTGAAGCCTTTTTCTGCCCTTTTCAACAATTCTTGCTATATGCTCGCCACAGTTAATCTAAATAACAACATCAGCAGCAAACAAGCCAATGTTACAATTAGAGACCATTTTTCCATACTTTCAGATATAGTGAAAAAAGAGTGGGACTCAAAACTATGCCCTGGGGGATACTTTGAAAGGATTTATAAATACTGACTCACCACTTTAATATTTAACTCTAAATCTAATTTAAGATCTATTATTTACAAAACTTGAAATCCATGGCAGGGCTCTACGTCTAATATTAAATTCAGTAAAACACTCCACCAAAAGCTTATTTTTCCATACCTTATCGAAAGCCTTGGTAAGATCAAGAAATACAGATATAGCATGCTTTGTGGGCAAAGTGAAGAATTTGGTCCATGGTACTATGTCCCCTTCAGAATCCATATTGCTCCTGGAGTAGTAAATTAAGTTCCATAATATGATGAGTAATTCTTCATAGAATAATTTTTCCATCAATTTACAATAGGTCAATAACTTATGTTAGAGCTAGCTTCTTTATTTGGTTTGCGAATTGAAATAATAATTGCAGTTATTCACTTTCCAGAAAGCTTGTCTATCTTTCACAACAATGTGCAAAATTTGCTCTCTTTCAAATGGCCCAATGTTTTCCCAAAACTATCCATGTATACCGTCATGCCCAGGAGATTTTTTATTGTCAATTTGTTGGATGGCATAAGTTAACTCTAAGGTTGTGATAAGATCATTAAATAGATGATTATTAGCACGAACTTCTTGGCTTGTCTTAACAAATCTTCTGGCCACTTTATTAACTTTTTTTTCAGCTCTGTCAAAAACCAACCTGCTTTCTTCTGCGTAGCATTTTCCTAGCTCCTCGGTAGCCTCTTGATCATTATCTTACTTTATGCAAGGGTTAATAACTTTAATTGAGGAAAGTATAATTAGAAATAATGTAATTAATTATTAAAATTTATATGTTAGTAGCATATTTATTTTATAAAGTAAAAATAGGTTTAAAAAAAAAGGATTATTATTAGTTGTAATCTTCAGTGTTACATAAAGGTTATGTCTATTATATAATTGAATATATTCCATAGAGGCAAAAAAGGAATTTATTAAATGAAGATTGTTTTATTTTACAATAAAAAAATGTGCCAAAACTATTTGGAAAGCATTAAATGTTTGATTTAATATTCCTAAATTTGCAAGTGAAAGGTATATTAGAAATTATTGTTTTACAATCTTTTTTATAGTTATAAATTTCTTCAAATCGGTATTTGTTTTCTTTGGGTTAAAAAAAAAAAAGAACATTATTTAAAACTTTATATGTATATATTCTGCAAAATATCAATAATTTCGATATGAAATTCTGGTGGTCCTCGAAGTTAGAAGCCTAGAAAGAGTTTTTTTATTATATATAGAATTAGTGGCTACATAGTAGAAGTAAAATTTTAGAACCTGTTATGTTTATCCTATTTGTCCTGAAAATCTAAGATCCTGTTTTATCTTACTATCCATTTAAGTACAGTTTTTTTTTTTCTGTTAGCAAATGCTGATGTCAGGTGTGATGACTCAAGCTCCATCTACAGCTGTTAACACAGTCGGCAGTGGTGCTGCCCTTCTTCATCCAGTGATGTTTCGCCTTCTCTGTCTGAGAACAAAGTCAGAATAGCTCAACTGACGGCTATGATTCAAGCAAAACTCAGCTCAAAGCCTACCCTCCTCACAAATTGGCAAGTTATTTCCAGTCTTTTTATTCCTGTTATTGGAGTTACTAACGTTATTGTATGCGCCTAATGTATAACATACTGGATTTTTGAACTTAAGGAATTTCGTTTGTATTATCCCTGGAAGTATTATTTCCTAGTTGAAGTAGTACCAAAAACTCCCGCTTTGGTGTAGCCTATAACAACCCTTTGTATGATAAGTCATACTTAAATTTAGATACCATCATAACTAATTTTATCACATTTCAATTGCTTCAGTAAATGCCCAAAGCAGTGTACAGTGAAAAAAGATCAGATCACTCCCAAAAAAATCATCACCACTTTGAGTGAAGAATTTTTCAGTCTTTATCTCATAATTATTGATGTTAAAAATGACTAATCAAATCTTTTAGAATGACATGACCTGTTTTAGATTAATACACTTAGAAAATCTTTTCAAACATCATGATACATGATCTTCAAATTGTTATTTGAGCACAAAAAAGATTTCAAAAGTATTATCCAGGAACCATTTTTAGAGTTAAAGATCAATTTAGAATGATGCTCTTTTTTAAAATTAATTTATTGGCTATTTCTTAATTGTAAGGCAGTGGAAAATGTTTCTAGAAAATTAATAGATATTGGGGTATTTTGATGCTTATAATTTAATTTTAAAAAATATCCCATAAATAAGATTGTAAAGTGTTATTATTACAGCTCAAGGAATATTGACAAACACTGAAAATCTTATTCATTACTCTAAGACATGAATAACAAAAAGACAAATCAATTTTTGGTTAAAATAAATAAAACTCTGAATTCTTTTAGAAAAATAATTTTTTTTTATTATATTCATTTAATATTTTTAAAAATTAGAAAATATTATCCTTAATAAACATTACTAAGTAATTTAAAAAGAATAAAATGAGCATATTATTTAATTGTATCAAGGATGTCTGCTGACATTTACTTTTAAGATTTCTCAGAACAATCTATATTTGAGTTGTGTTGCTTTGAATTTTAGAAGCTTTACTGTGTATTATTATATGTCAACTTATGTCAGTTGCATTCTAGTTCTAATTTCCATGATTCATATATTTTTTAAATTTTTGATGTGTTTGATTACTACATTAACAGCTTCGTAAATGGTTTCCATCTAACAGAAAATAATGCAAAATTAAGAAAGATAAATTTATGAGAATATGTAACAAATATATGCATAAAGTATGTAATGAATATTACACTTATTACATTTCTTTGGTTTTTATTTCATTTAAGTAATTTTATTTTTATTAAATAACTGCATAAATCATTTAATTTAATTGATACTCTTTGTAATAATCATGGGTGTTTTTTTTTTTATTGTTTCTTTTTTTAATACTATAACTTGTTTATTTTATAAGTTTGTATAATTTTGAAGAAAATAATTTTTCTTTTATTTTTTACTTTTCTTATAATTTAATGATTTCATTATTTTGTTTATTCAAAGAATTGGAGAATTACAATTGTTATTTTTGACCATCAGTAATTGTCATGATGTGTTGAAAATAGGGAATGAAATTACATGTTGGATATGTAATTTAACAAACAAAATTACTAAAATTTTCAAAAATTCCAAAAGTTTTATTTTAGTAATTTGAAATGAAAACATTTTTAAAAATATATATTAATGTAAGATTTAATTAAAATACATATTAACTGTATTCTTGAACAAATTTTGTATTGCAGTTTTGTTGGTAAGATAGGAGAGATGGTCCAATTTGTTTTATGTACAGTTTCAGAAATTGAATTTCTAGTTCTGAAAATTTCAGTATCAGCCACAAACATTCTTGTTATATTAGTAAATATACAGCAACAAAGCATGTAGTAAAATAATAAAAGTATCAAAGAGAGCAGATGAATTCTTTCGTGTATTGCTTCAGATTAAGTCGCAGACAATTTTATAAATTATTAATGAAATTTTCAATCATGATAAATTCTTTATTATTTTTCCATTTTCTAATTATTTGTAAAATATACAAACTTTTATGTTTTTTGAAATAAGTTTAAAATTTTTAATTTTGCTGTTCTGGTATATAATACTCTTTTTTGTGGCCTATAGAATTATTTCATGTAAACAAATATTACTTGATTTTATATTTTTGATGATATACTTTTTTTTTATTATTCTCTTCCCCCCTTTCAGGAAACCAGATGACTCGAAGCAACACAAGTGAGTATACCTTTCCTGAAATCATTTAAATATGTGTTGTTCCATACAGAATATCTGAATTCATTTCTTCTCTTTCTAGACCGGCTCCACTAATTTTGGACTCTGAGGGTAGAACACTGGATATGACCGGTAAAGAAGTTCATTTGACCCATCATATGCCAACCCTGAAGGTGAGTCTTATGAACAATGTTAAATTTTTTTATCAAATTGTTTTGTGATAATAGCTTTTTTTTTTGCATTAAGGTTGGGATATTTAGTGTTTCTTTTTTGTTGTTACAAATGATAGCTGTTAAGAAAAAATATATTGGCAAAATTCGTTTTAATTCAAAAAATTGGCGAAATTCATTTTAATTCAGAAAATTGGCGAAATTCATTTTAATTCAGAAATTTGCCAATATTAAAATAACATTTATTTATCAATTTAAGAATTTTGAAAGGAGTCTTCTTAATCAAATTTAAATACCTTTCATGAAATTTGTCTTTTCTTTATTAACCCAATTACAAAAATATACAGTTAAATCCATTCTCTTAGAAATTAACATTTTAAAGACCTTATTAGAACAGTTTGTTACATTACCTTCAGCATGAAGCAAACTACCATAACCACTCAAAAAACAAGTTTACCACTCTGCTCTCATTCAAATTTTATCTTCTGTAGCTCAGTTGTATGAAGCATTCTATTGCTCATTTCACCAGAACCCACAAGGACAACATTGTTTGTGGCTAACACAACTTTTCTCCCACTCAAGTTCATGTACATTATAAATTATTGGAGTAATAAACTTATTGTGAGTGTAGACTTACTGTTTGTTTCATGTTGAAAGTCTGTGATATGCACTTGAAATTTATACTACATACTCTGAATATTTTAATCAAGCAATGTTAACAGTGAGGTTTTTTTTTTTTTTTTTTTTTTTTGTATTAAAATATTATATAATGGATTTTTTAAATTATACTATTCCTTTATTTTTTATTCATAAGCCATGTGTTGTAATTTAGTGATTTCATTAAGCCACTGCTAGTAATTTTTTTGCCATCAGTAGGATTATTTTAAAAATCTTCATTTTTATTCAGTTATTTAATTTAATCAATTTGATTTTTAAGTATTAATTAATTTCAAATGTGAGATAGAAATTTAGAAAATCATCAAAGTTAAAAAATATCAAAGAAAATTCTTATTACTCTTTAGCTAACAAGTTTTTCTTGTTTTAATTCTACATTATATTGGTAAATGTATGATTTTAATTTCGTATAAAATATATGTCTAATAGAATGTTTTTCTTGTGTATTACATGGACAAAATATATCATTTAACATGTCTTAGAAATATTAATAAAATAGAAGTTTAATCAACAAACTCTTGGAATTTTAACAAAACAAGCACATCCTTACACTACTATTATTATTACACCTCACACTCTCACCATTTGATATTTGACTAAAATGACTTGAGTACTATAAATTAATTTACTATTTCAAGCCTGGGCCTTATAAAATATTTTGAAAATAGGCATAATTTATAATCAGGCTGCACTGATAAATGCTGTTATTCAGTTATCACTACCCAGGAGGCAAAAATAGCTTGAAGTATGCTACAGATGGTAGTAACCTTTGAAGTACTCTCCTGCTACCCCCAGAAAAACGCACAGATCATTTATCTCTTGTGCTGATGAACTTTGTATTCTATATAACATCATACCAACATTACCACATCCTTTTCAAATTGGCACCTCTCCACCTGCTAGTAGAGCTCCTACTTATAATCTCTCCATTGCTATGTCTGAAAAGAAATGTGATATAGTTCCTAATGCTTTTCAATGCCTTTTCCTTAAAGGTTATTACTACAAATTATCCTGGTTCTGAATGGACCTACATTTACATTGATGGTTCTGCGTGTGATGGGAAATACTGGTACCTGCCTCTATTGTAAAGGATTTTTTAAGGAATCATATGCAGTTGGTCTTAATGCTTCCAATTTTAATGCTGAGATTTTTGCCATGGGGAATGCAATTTTAAACCTTCCTGGACTAACTACTATTTTTAATAAAGCAGTTATCTTTACTGACTCCCAAGCTGCAATCTTGGCAACTGTCTCCTATACACCTTGTGAATTGCTTCCTTGTTGAAGAGGCTAAGATAAATCTCTCCAATGCAGTTGCTTCTTTGCCCTCAATTATTAGAATGGAATTTCCTCATTTTATATATGTATTTAAAAAAACTAATATAGATGTTATCAAAGTATTTTGTTTTTCAAAGCTGTCTATTTAATGAAACGTTTTTATAGTAGCACATCTACTCTATCTGAATTGTAGTTTATTGGCCAATTTTTAATGCATAGCTTTTAATATTTCTCTTTTGATTATATATAATATTAAAAAAAGATCTGATATCCAAAATATTGCAATGTTGTTGTCTAAATTCATAGTGTTTTTGTAGCATTTTATGAAGCTTGTTACATTATATGTCAAATTCAGTAACATAATTTGTTTAAATATTTAAAATTCTTACGAGTACAAAAGTTAAGTAATTTATCTTGTGGTACAGTAGTTTTATGGAGCATCTATTCAGAATAAGGTTTTATATCTTATTCTCACTTTTTGTGTTATTTTTCCTGTTAATAAGGGCAGTTTGTGCTCATTTGGGAGAAAAATTCTTCTAACTTTCTTGAAAGCAACTAATTAAAAAATTTGGTACTTACGTATTAACGGTACCTTGGCGGTTTTTAAGTGTCGCCAATCTAACAGCTACAGATTTGGCGGTTTTTAAGTGGCGCCAATATGACAGCTGCAGATTTACTGAGTTTTGACGCCATTTTGTAGTGCTACGAAAATGCGTATTTGGGATTTGCCAGAAACAGAACAAGGTGCAATTTTATTTTTTCAGGAGCGAAATATTTTACCAAAACAACGAAAACAGAATTCCATTTCGTACAGCTTTGAGATTCCTATATTGCTGGTGCGAGGAGTTGACGTCGATTAAATTTTGTGAAAAGCAACTTGATTTATCGGATAAAACTGTTATAGATTGGAACAATTACATGCGTGAATTATGTGTCTTGGATATGGAGATAAACCAAAAAAGAAGGTAGGTGGACCAGATTGTATTGTGGAAATTGATGAAAGTTTGTTTACTAAACGTAAAAATAATTGTGGTCGAGTATTACCCCAACAGTGGGTGTTTGGTGGTATATGTAGAGAAACAAGAGATTCGTTTGTTGTCACTGTTCCTAATAGAAATGGCTCTACCCTTCTTTGGAACAAAAATTTTAAGTCTAGATTGGCGCCACTTAAAAACCGCCAAATCTGTAGCTGCGGTTGGCGCGTGTGCTCTTTATTGGCGCAACTGTCGCCAAGGTACCGTTAATACGTAAGTACCAAAATTTTTATCAATGTTTTTTGTATGCATTTCGAAGTAGTTTTCTTTACATTTTTCATAACTTTCTCAATTTTTTAGGCTAATATCAGAGCACAGAAGCGGGCCCAATTTAAAATGAGCCAAGAGAAAGTGATGGAAGAATTATATGAACAGAAATTTTATGATCCTCGTGTGAGGTATATATGATTTTTTATTTTTTTTATAGTGTGTTTAATTTTAAAAAACTTATATCTACTTGATTCCTAGTTATTTATAGTAATTTTTTTAATTTCGCACATAAATTCAATGTTTAAATTAAGAATACATCAAATGTCAATTCTTATATTTATTCTAATATCACATTTCATTCCTTATGAAAGAAAAAAATAGTGCTTGTAATTAGTATTAGTTTATTAATATCTGCCTTGTAAATTTAGGCTCAATTTTTTTGGATTTCGATGAAAACAATATGATATCATGCAAATATATATATATGAAATTTTTTTAAAAATAAACTCTGAAATAAATTATGTAAATACCATTCTAAAAACTCCTTTTTCTATTTATGTATGCACACACACATGCATATATAATAAAATAAGTAAAGATAATGGTATAAAAGCATACAAAATTTTTAAACCTATGTGCTTTTTATCATATACTTAATCAAATTTGCGTAACATTGTGTATGAATATTTATAGCCACTTTAAAAAAAAAAAGGTGAGTTTGTATGCGTTTAAAGGCAAATTATAAGATTTTTGTCTAGTAAAAAAATTTTTTATTGGAGATTTTTTATTTTTGTAAAATTATTTTGTTTTTTCAGCTCTAAAACTTTCCAAAGGCCAAGAAAAGGTTTCAAATTTCATGAAAAAGGAAAATTTGAATCATTGGCTCAACGGTTACGAACAAAAGTAAGTGCTTTGAATTACTGTACTATAACTTGAGTAATATTATTATTTAACTATTTATCTAAAACCATTAACTTCTAATGGTATTAGTGCTTTATTAAATAAATTCTCCGTCATAAAGACTAAATAGCACTTTTTTTTCAGTGAAAAAGAGAATAACTTATTTAATTTCATTAAAATAAATACAACTGTTTTAATTTATTTTTCATTATTATTATTGACTTAAATGGTTTTTTTTCTTCTCCTTTAACATTGCATCACCATTTAATTTTTGTCTTTGACTAATAAGAATTCATTATTAAATTTTTTAATATTTTTTAGAAGTCACAGTTAAAACAAAAAAATTAAAATCTGACTATAAAAAATTAATAAATTCTTAAATTAACAAAACTTTTTTTCTACTTATAGTTATAAAACAGAATTTAAAAAAAACCAGCATTCTTGATAGATAATAAAATAATACCTAAATAAAGGAGTTTTTGTTTTGTATAACTATGTTTTCCCTTAACATTTTTTTTTCTTTTGTGTGTGTGTGTGTAATATTCTTGATGTGTATTTTGTAGTCCCAGCTAGAAAAGCTTCAAGAAGAAATTGCTCAAGCTGCAAAGAAAACCGGAATATCTTCTGCCACCAAACTTGCCTTGATTGTTCCTAGAAAAGAATTTGTAAGTGTAAAGTTCTTAACACTTTTTTTTTTAATATTTTTATTGGCATCTTTTAATAAAACTATTTGTTTGCAATAGTTTATCCTTTTTTAAAGGGCAATTTTTTGTTTGTTGATACTGATTCTAAATTTAATCTAAAACCGGCTCAAGTGTATGAAAAAAAAAAAAAAATTTTTTTTTTTTCAAATGAGGAAATAACTGTTTCAATATTCACTGATTCAAGTATTCAGTGTACTATTATTTGTTTGAGTTATTAATTTCTGCTTAAATATTTTAATTTTAAAAAATCATTGCTATGTTTTATTGTTAAAATTTTGTATCATTGAGTATTCGTACTGAAAAAATTATAATAAGTCTAAAAGAAAAATGAAAATATTAAAAACAATTACATTTAAAAGATTTTTACTGATTTACTACTAATTTTTGAGTAAGCTAATAATTTTGTATATTTGTTGTTTATAACTTGAATTATCCTGAAATCAGTGTGTGGTGCATTCACAAGACTGCCTTATGTATATTCTCAATTAGAATAAAATGAACATTGGATTTAACAACACAAATAAAATGTTAGTTTTTTTTTAAATGTTTATTTTTGGGGCGATCTCCCTTACCAGATATTTATTTCACCAAGAAAGATTCTCAAAATTATATGTGCAAAAGTTTTTTTTCCTCTTCGAACACTTTGTTTTACAACCACCCTTTCTTTTTTTAATGTTTAAAATAACTTTTATTATGAAGCAATTGTGTCTCAAAATTCCTAGACTGTTTTTTCTCTGAAACAAAGCTGATATTGTGCCTTTAAATTATTGTCATCTACAATAATTTCAATATTATAATTCTTAGAGCATCTTCGAAATGAAGTCTCTTTCTTTGTGTGTATAAGTTACAAAATTTTTAAAGTTGTTTTTAAAAATAATTTTAACGTATTTCTGAAGTGCAATACACAATACAGTAATCCCTCATTCTACACAAATTAAATAAAAAAATTTGGTAAATAGCATGTTATAAATTTTATCAAAGCAACTCTCTTGCATTAATGCTTGTTGATGGTTGGTTACATTTGCTGTTTAATACTTTTACCTTTTTGCAGACTTGGTCTCAGATGATATGTCGCTGAAAAATTAAAGATACTCATAATAAAGGTATCGAAAGCTTATTACCTATATATATCCTATTAGGTGTTAAAAAAAGAGTTGGTTTTTCAGCAACAGTGATAGTTACAAAAGTGATTTCACAACCCAATATGATTATCTAGGATGTACCAGTCTTTATATAAATATAGTTTAAATTAGCTGAAAATCATTCAAATTAAAAATTTTTCATAGTTAAAATAAAAATTTAATTGATTAATGTATTTCTTAGTTTGCATTCGTATCAGAGCACATTATATTAGTAAATGAATTTTTTTAATTCATTACTTTTTAACTTCACATTGTATTTACATTTAGAATACCTTTATGTTTTTGTGTCTTTACATGATTGTTTCTTGATCATCAAAATCCAAATTGCTATTTTGCTAGAATTGCTTCTTGTTAAAGTTGGATCCTGGAACTTAGAATGCTGCCCAAAATTAAATTAAAATTTTGCTTAAAAACTATTTATAAAGTTGCTTTTTTTTTATTTTTATTTATTTTTAAAAAGAAAAAAGCATTACTGAAATATTTTTGTTGTCAGAAAGCCTAAGTAAATAATTGGTATTTTGTGAATATTTTTAACAATGGAATTATAAGAATATGTTAATACAATTAATATCATTGTTATTTTATGTAATCAATCAAAATTCGATTTTTAAATTAAAATTTTTTTCTTATTAAACTTAACTTCAAAACTTTCTTAAAAGAAAGTTTTCCCTAAATTTTTCTATTTCAGAATATTTAAATTGCTAGTTTTGTCATACAATCTTCAAGTTTAACCTGATTTCATTGATTATAAAAATTATATAATCCATGCTGGAAGATAATTCAAGAAATATAAATATATACATTTTCTTTAAAGAACTGAGTCAAATTTCTGCAATCACGCTATTTTTAACTGCAATCATATATTTTGTTTTCAATAATATGCATATTTATATTAATTTTAAATGTACCATTTTTATAAATGAAAAAAAAAAAAAAATGCAAGTTAAGTAGAAATTTCGAAATTATATAGATATAAATATTAATAGATAGTTTTTTTACCTTGTCAAACTTAACAGCCAATTTCAAGACTTTCAATATTTCAAACTTTATATTTTCTATTTTCATTCTGTTCTGTTTTCAATGACACAGTTATCATTCCATATCCTTTTGATTTTATTTTTGTGATAAATGTTTGGGGTTGGCATCATTAGGCATGGAGAGGCTTCCTTCATTATAGAATTGAGTTATCATTTAGCAGCAAATGTTTTTATTTGCAGAAAGAAGGGGAAGTTCCTGAAGTGGAATGGTGGGATTCGTATATTTTACAGAGCGATAAGTAAGTTGTCTTCTTTTATTTTCTCTTCAACCATGGAGTGATGGGTGGATCTACTGTTCCTAATTTGTTGTCACCATCACAAATCTTAATGTACAGCACTAAAGCATTATTTATATAAACTAGAGGTGTACATTCAGTTAGCAATGCAAAAATGTACCCACAATGATTTTCTAGCTGCTACTGAAAAAAAGCTGTTAAGGTTATTTGAGTTGTGTATTTTTGTTCAAAATTATATTGTTTTAGTTAACTTAAGTTTATTTTAATTTCATTTCTATTTGCTGTAAAGAAAATGTTTTTAATCAATTATATCAAAGTAGAAATTTTATTCAGAATTTTAACAAATTACGGAGGCCTGAATGGCCGAGTGTCTAGCACTCAGTGCCATAGGTTTCGGGTTCGAGTCCCGGCGGTGCCACGGATGTTTGCAGTGGTTTGGAATCCACTTTAAGCCGTAGGTCCCGGTCTCGTATGACAGTTCTCCTAGTCAGACTTCTACATACGGGTTCTCCATCAGAATAGAAGCTGCACCCCTCTTCCCTCCTTCCATGAGGGACATGACAACAACAACAACAAATTACGAGTGCTTGTCAAATATTTTAAAGATATTAAATATTTAAACAAAAATAGTGGTTTCTTCTCATCTTTTTGAAGAATAAAATTTTTTGGTATTATTGCCAAGTTCTATAAACTGTTAGGATTGGTCTTATTTTTTTTCCAAAAGCATATTATATTTTTCACCTACATAATAGTAGAAGAGAAATTACATTATTAAGGTCTTTAAATAAAAAAATACATAAATGATTCATGTATTGTAAATTTAATCAATACATGAATCATATCTAAATTGGAATAATAACTTGATTGTTTAAATTAAAACAGTAATTATCCAGGGTTCCCCAAGGGTAGCAGTTTCTGTAGTTTATATATGTATGGTTTTTTTTATATATATTATAGTGATAACTTTTTACTCTTTTCCTCAAAAATCTTAAATATTATTAATATTATAATTTTCTATTTTGCCAAGCATGCTTGATAGAAATGGTAGAGATCTCATTTATCTTCAAATTAATTATCTAATAATCATAATCCATAATAATCATAGTCCATTTGAAAAAAGTAAACGGTAACCTTATTGTGTTAATAAATCATTGATATCTGATAATTTCTAAATTCTAATTTGCATTGTTAATTTAATATTTTGGTGGCGGGTATCGCAATAGAATTTATTTAGATGAGATAAAAATAATGTCTTATTCTCTAAGATAAGTAAATGTTATGTATTTAAATGTTTTCAATGAAATAAAATGAATGAAAAAATAACAGTTGATACAGTAAAATTATTATTCTGAAATATTAATAATGATCTGTAGAAGCCATTCATTAATTATGATCTGTAGAAGCCAATTTAACATAAAACATGTTAAATTGCTGAATGAGTGTGGGAGCTGAAGAAAAGCACAGAATTGGGGGGAGGGGGGAGAGAGAAACTTCTCAGAATTGAAATTCTTGTGTTTTGTTATTTTTATCTATTTTTAAAATTTTGTAATTTTAGATAATGAAAAGTCCAATCCTATTATTTTCTAAAGGTTAAAACTATGGTTATACTAGTCGGCAAATAAAAAAAAGATGCACATCGTAACTGAGAATGGAAAAGGAGCTGGTCTTGGATTTGAACCCTCTTCCTCGCGGTCAAAGATCCAGTTCTTTAACCCAGTGTCAATTCGCCTTATTTAGTGGAGAAATCGGAATTGTAAGCCAAAGGGCTCCTCAGATACACAGTGAGCTAAAGGTTTCGGTGGTTATTTGTAAACACTGAGAGTTCTCTTACGATTGCTCCTAGCAGCAGCCATGATGTTTCTTTAGTTTTTTAAAACACTCATAGGAGACGGCCTTTTTTGGGAACTTTCCATGCCAGGGTGATAAGTTGATAGGCATTGGTTTAATTCATTGATAATCTGAAAATGCTTTCCAAAAAATTATTTGAAATTTTTATGATGTATTTTGGAACTGGATCGATGTCGAGGTCTCTGTGGATAATATTCGTCGAACGAACCAGGGATAATCAATAATCATAGGCAAATGTTTGGTTTGAAAAACTTGCAGTTGCTCAATATTTGTGAGAGAGATTGATTCCCAGCGAGAAACAAGAATTGGTCTAATGATGAATTTGTAGAGGAGGAGTTTATGTTTGATCGCTAGCCTGCTCTTTTAAGAAATTAGGCTGTTGAGTTACTCGCACCTATTGCCTTGGCAACAGTGTTTTTGATGTGGGAGTTGAAAGATAGTTTTGGGTCTAGTAACAACCCTAGGTAATATTCAATCTCCACCAACTGAAGTGCATTCACTTCGATCCGGGATGATTACAGTATGCGATCTAGCAATTTTGTCTCTTTTTCTCATCCAGTAGAATTCAAGACTGAATTTCTCTGCCTCTAAGACCGACTTGATCCAACCCTTCCTTGGAGAATACTCACCCTATTTAGACAACATAAATAGTGATAATAGAAATGCTGCTGAAAAGAAATTGTAAGTTAACTTATTAAAAAAAAAAAAAAAAAAAGCAAAACAAGATTTGGATGAGAAACTATCAACTCTATCTTCCAACGAGGAGGAACAAAAAACCTCTCATCAGTTGCTGAATGAGGGATCAAAAAAATTTGAAGAGGCTATAAAGAAAAATGACTGAAGTACTGCAAAAGTTGCACAGCAAAACATGCCATTAAGCTACATCTGAAAAGTTTGCAGGGAAGAGAGAGATCATATAGATCAGCACATCTGATATCTCCTGTGAGAAGAGCTATATCAGATCTGCATGAAAAATTGACCAGCATTTAATTAAAGTGTTCAACATATCTATACCACAGAAAAACTATTATTCTATACTGCTTATTCGCTATGCTACTGTATTTTTTAACATGATTAGATTGAAAATCTATAAAAATATGTTAAAATATAAATTTTAAAAGGTTGAAAAATAATGTTTATTTTATTGACGGGAAAATCGGTTCTTCTTGATGTTGTTTGTTGTCTTCAATGTAGTCATTGTCTCCATTTTTTCTTATTTTCAGTGTATGTATGAAATACTTGATAAAAAATGATATAAATGTAGAGAAAAAGCCTAAGACATACTTTTCAAAATTCTCTTATAAAAAGCAAATTGAGCTAAAGAGATAATGTATCATTTCTTAATTTAAAAAATGTTTAAACTGAATATCAAGTAAATTGAACATTAATTTTACACAAGAATAATAATAAAAAAAAAAGATACAAGGATATATCCTTTCTATCAAGATTTCAAGCATTCTCGACAAAATGTATTAAAAAAATGTTGCTGTCTTGTGATTTTATTCTAGCTGCTTTTTCTTTTGCATTTTAGTTATGACAAGTATAACAAGGATTCAAAGCTGGAAGGTGTTACAGCACTTGTAGAACATCCTATCCAGATGAAGCCACCTTGTGAGTTTTACTTTTCACTTTAAATCATAAAATATGTTTGATTAATAATTATGAAAAAAATTATTATTATTACTGTGATGCAAAGTATACAGAGTGAGCTCATTATCCTGATTATAAAAATTTATTGTACAAAGAATATTATAATTTGACATATGTTTGTTTAGATACATTACGGGTACTGCAATAAAGTTTTTTAAGACTATGTACTTCAATAGATTTCAACTTGCACCTAGATAACTCAGAGAATGTCAAAGAAGTTCATACCAAGTGTTGTGTAACATATTGTCTGTAGCTCTACATACGGCATCTTTTATCCAAGTCTACAGGTTTTCAATGTCAGTAACTGTTGGGGGAAAGATTCTGTCCTTGTTATCGCCCCCCCCCCCCAGAAAAAAAGGAGTAATATCTAAGGTAATTAAAAAATTAGTATAGTTGTTGTAATTGAAAGCAAACTTGGGGCATTAATTATTTGCTTGGAATACTTTTATAAAAGATTGATTGAAGAAATTAGGTTTAGTGTTTTGAAGGTAAAAATATGCATACACGATTTGTTTGTGAAATTTTTATTTAAACTGTCGTTTGTCGCAGGTGATTCTTCTCAGCCAGTGTTCATTCCTCTTTATCTCACCAAAAAGGAGAGGAAGAAATTACGCAGACAGAACAGACGAGAGGCTTGGAAAGAGAAGCAAGAAAAGATTCGTCTTGGTTTAGAACCACCTCCAGAACCAAAAGGTGTGTGTATTTTTTTGCTCCAAGCTACATTCATTTATTTGTGTTCAGTACTCCTGAAGCACAATTTATTACATGAAATTTGCTAATGTTTTAATAATATCACATATGACATCACTTAAGTTTGTCATTATTTCTTATAAGCTTAGTTTCCGACACAGAATTGGTCTAATTTGACATAAAGATAACTATACATTTTTTATAAAATAATGTCGGTCAACTATTTTAAGTGTTCTAAGTTAATGAGACCAAACCATTAACTTTTGTCTTTAAACAACACTTTGTTACTGATCAATTAGGCTATACTTTGCCAATTTAATTTTAGTTTTTTTTTTTTTTAACTGACAGTATCTTATTTAACCTATTCTCCCTTTGAAAAGAAATAACTTTTTACAAAATTCCTTTAAATATTCTACTAAACTATTTTCATAAAACTTTTTTATATTTCAATCTCATTTATATCAAGGGTAATTCCTCTTAAATTCTATCCATTCTCAAATGATGCTTTCCATTTAGTTATTAACTAATATGAAAGTTTTATTTTAGCATTATTCTCAAAATCAACAATAAATGTAAAGAGGGCTAAAAAGTGACTTGTCGCCTACATAAAATAAGCTTCTACATAGGCATTTAGTTCAGAATTGTTATATAAAATTAGTAACTACACAAAATATTGGTGGATATAAGTGGATTGACTGCAAGTTATATGCTATTGCAAGAGTTAAAAACGTATTTAACAGAAGTACAAATAGCATGGTTGATAATTTCATTGACATGTTCTGAAATATAATTTTAGCAATGGTTTTAACTCTCTTTCGTGTACATTTAAATGCAACCAAAACTTTTTTTTAACAGTGCGCATGTCCAACCTGATGAGGGTTCTGGGTAACCAGGCTGTGCAGGATCCAACCAAGGTGGAGGCTCATGTCCGAGAGCAGATGGCTAAGAGGCAAAAGTAGGGACAAGTATTTTTAAGTAACTTATTTACTGTAAAGATTTAATTTACTTCATGCACAATTAATGCAAATTGATACACAATCATCCCTGTATGGATCTTATTTATTTATTTTTTATTATAATTGATAGTTTCTGTCCTAAAATGTGATTCTTTAATATTGTTCAGTAGATACTACATTTTATAACAAAAAATGTATATAATTCCTTTATTTTCCAAACAGGGTAACTGGAGAGTTCAGAACATGGTTTCACTAACTTTTGAAAGTAATGGAAATATGCATAGCTTAAATAAATGGAAAAAAATACAAAGTTGTAGTTAAAATAAAATAAATTTGCTGCTTTATGAAACTTTTCAAATTGACATCTTGTTATTAACCGCCTATAGTAAAATTTATGATTCATTTCCCCCCACGCCCTTTTACCAAGATGTATATCAGTTTGCAATTGCTTATAATTTTTTAATGCCTGTAGTAAACCTCTGAAAATAATCAATTATATTCATCTTTTTAGTGTACCTTCACATTTTGAAAATATAACATCTTAAGAAATAACGCTATATATAATAAATGTTAAGTATTGAATTAAATAATAATACTTAAAAAACTAATTAGAGCAATCTTATAACTTTTATCTCACAGATCATACATGTTTTATGTTTGATAAAACAGCAGTTTGAACCACATCCCAGTTTTCATTATAATACAAAAGTATATAATTTCATTTATAGTTCTATTTTCTTTTTGAAGATCTTTGCTGAAATAAAAATAATTAATCTCACAAAAACATTCTATTTTTGATTTTTTTTTTAATAAATTTCTTGGTCTTAATAATTTATTCTTTTGCTTTCCTACTGTAATAATGTTTTGTCAGAATGCTAATCCTAAGGCATTGATTACAGGGCGCACGAGGAAGCAAATGCTGCCCGCAAATTGACTGCAGAGCAAAAGAGAGAGAAGAAGATTCGAAAGTTAAAAGAAGACACTTCAGCTGGTGTTCTTGTAGCGGTCTACAGGCAAGCAGTTTTTATTTAGAATTTCCTTTGGGATTTTAACTTATTTCAATTGTTAGCTTGTCTAAGAAATTTGAGTGGATTACCAAACACCTTTTGTGAGCCATTTGCAGGCAGTATTATTTTATCAACTAATTTTATTAGGCTTAAATCTGTTATTATTTAATCTGTTGAATGTTTGTCAGATTAATTTGATTTGTAAGCATTGTCAGTGATTTTTTTTGAAGGGAACCATCTATTATAGATTCAAATATTATCTGATAAAAAATTTAAATAAGTACGTGTTTTTCAATTAAAAATAACATACATATTGGAAGTAAATTCATAATTACTAATAGACTTTAAAAATTATTTTATACTTTAAATTATTGATTTTAATTAGTAAAATTGTAAAAGTTAATAAACACTTTTAAAAATTTACTTTTAGAAATCTATTAAATTGCTGTTAAGTGTAGCAGCAAATTAGATTTTTTTTATTCCAAATGTTTGCATTATATTAAAAATATAAATTTTTTTATATCTGCTAAAAAGATTAAAATGTTAAAAAAAAATAAAGAGGTAAAGCAAATTATATAAATTATAATCATTTAATTTCACTATATTAAAATTAATTACCCTATGCCCTATAAAGGAAAAGTTACTGAAATATTTAGCAAATGAAATCAATATATGTAGTTTTTAAGAATAATTTAATTTCTTATCTGAAATTATTAAAAGAACCCAGCAGTTTTATCACCAAAATGGCAGACTTATTAATTACACATACTTAATGTTACCAAATGTTAAAAAAAGAAAATGAAGATTGTTTCATATAATTCTGAAAATTAATTTTAAATTTCAAAATAAAATTTTTTGTGTCGGTTTTGTGATATAAATTTGATAAAATAAAATATGCGTTCTTAATTATCTTATATGCATTCTCCTTATTATTAAATATGCATTCTTCTTCTCCAACATAATTGAAAAATAGTTATAATTTGTCAGTTAATCTGGATGGAAGAAAATGAGCTAAAAAACAATAAAATGGATTAAATTCTTTGAAATCAGTTATAAACAAAAATTTTAAAACTATTCTCTCTCAATATACCACTTGTATAACTTTTTGAATCATTTGTCACTTTCTTCAGTAGAATTTTCAGTAATTTAAAAAACTAATTTTCAATTTGTCTTATTCCCGTTTGGTGAAAATATTAAGTACTTTAATTCAGAGGAAATGTAGTATTTGTTCAATAATCTGTTTTCACTTTTTTCTTCAGAGTTTTGAATTTGAGCAACCCCTCTAAGAAATTCAAAGTTGAAATGAATGCAAAGCAACTCTTCATGACTGGCTGTGTGCTTCTCTACAGAAATATCAACATTGTCGTTGTTGAAGGAGGTAAGGTCCCTTTTTAAGTGCATATCACACAGGCTTATTTTGTTACCCTCAGCATGAAGGACATCAGCCTTGCCATATCTGAAGAATGAGTTTAATGTGCATGATTTCCTGTGAACTTTTTTGCATGGGAGATAAGTCATGTAGTTGCAGACCCAGCTATCCTCGTGAGTTCACAAAAAATGGGTGATAGAAGGCCTAATGTGAGTCTTGGTGGATAAATTTTGGATATGTATACAGAGACAAATTCATTCTTTGAGTGGCATTTGTAGTTTGCTTCTTAAGAAGCAATTAAAATTCAATTAAAGTAGCAATTAATATTCATTAAAATTAAGAAGACCTTTAATCAAATCAATGTTGTAATTTTTAATAGTATGCTATCAAATCTAATGACCAAGTGGGATGAAAAATACCATTTAACAATTTAATAAAAGGAAATCCTCTTAACTTTTTGAAAAGCTTTTTTTCATTAAACAAATCAGTGAATTAAGGTGTTTTTTTCCTCTCAAAGAAATAATCTTGCTGCTTACCTTATTTATTATTTTTATTACTTTTTAGACATTTTCAGATTCATGGGAATTGTCTAGCCCTGCTAGACAGTTCCGAGATTGGTAACAACAACATTATTTTTATTAAAAAAACCGTTATCCTTTTACAAATCATTATTTTCGGTAGGAAACTTAATTAAAAATTAGTTAAAAATAAAATTCTAGGAATTTTGACACAAATTATTTTTTAAAATCTAAAGATATGATTTCTTTTTCATTGTTTTTATGAGAAGCAATTTATAGAAATGTATAAAAGTTTTATGATATTTCTAAAAATTGATAGGATAATAAAATGATGAAAATATGATTTTTTTAATAAATATGTTTGCTGCAGTATTTGGTATGAATAAATTAATATTGCTTTTATGGCTGCAATCTTTTAAAATGATCATTTGTGATAATAAAGGAGCTTCTAATAATTTAAATATTGTGTAGCAAATAGCATTGGGCATCCATATAAAAGTTACAATTAATTATGTGAAAATATTAAGAAAAAAACTGAAATTGTATTAATAGTTTTTTTTTCATTTTTATTGTATTAGCAGTTCCCAAGTTTATTTGTCCTGCTATCCCTTTTTCAAAAATAAAAGTTATTCTGTATTCCTCTTATCATTTATTTTCGCTGAACAAAGGTAGAGAAAGTTTTTTTTTTAAAATGTGTCTAAAAAAAGTTACTAAATAATAAAAACTAGTTACTAGTTTAATAAAAAAATTTCTTTTATTTATCTACCTATACCTTAAAACATATTAAATAAAGACACTTTGAAACTTTAAAATTTTTTTTTTTTTTTTTAATTTATTAAAATTACCTGTAGCAGTATTTGCATGACACTCAGAAAATTAAGGTAAGAATAGATAATATTAAAATAAAAATTATGGATAACTGAATTATGAATTTGAAAGAAGGATGGACCTGTTGCATAGTATTCTTAAATTATTATTATTACTCTTAATTTTTTTTTTATATTTATGGCCACCCTAAAATCACATTGTACTATATGATGACAGAAATACAACTATTCTTATTTTTTCTTCTTTCCCCTACTTCCCTCCCCTGATCGGTACATTATCACCAGTTTGAGAAATGGTATGTTAAACAATAAATGAAGCAAACTAATTTTCAAGGCAGAAATTTCTTCTCAAATGTTAATGGAATATTTGATTTGCAGTGAGCTAAAATAAAGCAATTTAATAGAAGAATTTTACTCTTAACACATTAACATGGTTTTTCTAAGTACATTCTTGCTTAGTTGGGTAAAAATATAAAAGGGTATTTAATTATAAATTTTATGTTTTTTTTCCCCAGGCCCCAAACAGCAGAAGAAATTCAAGCAACTGATGCTGCATAGGATCAAGTGGGCAGAGGAGCAGGCCTGCAAAGATGGAAGTGAGTAGCTATTTATTTATTTTTAGTTGATGTTCATCGCTTTGTATTATTCAGAGGATGAGGGAATTTTACAGAGGATTTTTTTAATAAATATGTTTGCTGCAGTATTTTGTATGAACAAATTAATATTGCTTTTATGGCTGCAATCTTTTAAAATGATCATTTGTGATAATAAATGAAATGAGCTTCTAATAATTGCTTCTATAATTCGTTTCAAAATGCATAAAAGCATTGTGCAGTGTGTGGTTTTTTTATGCAATTAATATTTATTCCACTTTGTTTGAAATGTTTAGACTTCTGTTATTTAGATTCATCTTAAATTTTGTGCTTTTCTGATAATAAGCATATAATAATGTCCTTAATAAATTATTGCTTATGATGTAATAATCTAAATGGCAAACTCCTATAATGCCGCATAATTATTGTAATTAACCCTTGTAAAACTGTTGTCCTCATGATTAATCGTAAAAGGGGGTCATTTAAGCCAATTTGAATGCATAACAATTAAAATGAGTAACTGGTGGCTGTAATTCTAGTGGATCATTCTATTTTCTTTAGCTATGAAATCTAATTTAATAAAAGATTAAAGCATTTTAAGCAAAGAAAAATAAATTCTCAATTTGCCCAACTATTTTGTGCAAAGAAAAGCAGATGTAATATCCAGAAGTACTCAGCAAAAGGCAAAGAATTTTTTAATAGATACTAAAAAAAATTACAGATTATTACCCAAGAAAAGCTTTTTAAATGCTACTTAATAAACAGTGTATATTTGTTATCTTTTTTTCCTTCTTTATTTACACTTAATATATTGATGCCAAAAATAAAGAATAAAATCTTAAAAAATATAGTGTATTATTAATAAATTTAAATTTTTCGTGTCTTATTTTGTACTGTTTTTTTTCTCCTTACAGCTGATCAAGGAGAAAAAGTTGAAAATAAATGCATGTTAGTTTGGGAGGTAAGTTTTCTACCTTTGTTATTAATCAGGGTCCACATTTTGTTGAAGACTTATGAATTTTAATGAAAAGTATATAAAATAAAAAAATAATATATATATATAGCTGTAGAATTAAGTCATAAAATTATGAATTTGGGCTATAATGTAATGTTTTGTGGGCAATAAGTGTGACTTAGTAATTTTCTGCAAATAAATCTTATATAAATCATCATCTGATGCATTACTTCATAACATTACTGATTATGATAATACTTGACACATAAAAATGCAAACTAAATTTACTATCTCACTTTTAAACTTGGAAAATGTTCTAATTGTTGCTGAAAATATTGCTTTGAGTAAAAATTTTTGATGAAGGCCAAATTATTGCCCACTTATAAACACTTAAAAATCAGTTTAAAATAAAATGAACAGCTCATTGGGTACATCTAATTTTTTCTTTCCCTTGCAGGGATCAGTGGTACATCGCAATTTTGGTGACATTGTTTTTAAGCTGTGCCCAACAGAGACTTTTGCCCGCGAGTTCTTCCGTAAAAGAGGGGTGGAGCACTATTGGGACTTAGTGTATGGCATGTCAGTTCTTGAGGCATCTGAGGATTCCTAGGCTTGTCTTGCTTACAGTGCTGTTATTGTATTTCTCCACTAAATAACACTTTTGGATCAGTCTCCAGGAAGTTTTCGTCTGAACACTCTCAAGACATTTGAGATGTTAGAAAAATCACATCAGAGGTTCAATACATATTTGAAATTTTTATCCAAACAGACCCACTAACATTTACTAGATATTATTATTATTCGTTTCTGAAAAATTATATCATGAGAAACAATTTCATTAATTTTTTTTCAAAATTTGGAGCAAATTTAAACTGTAATGCTTGTACACAATTTACAAGAAAATAAAACTTTATTGTTTTTTATTGGCATTTTTTTTATAGAATGAAGTCATGTCAGATATCACTCATAGGTGCAACAAGAGGGTTCTATTACAAAAAATTCCTATTGAAATTGTTGTAGGTTGTCTAGTTTAAATTGTAAGAAATATATATAAAAATGTTGATGCTTGAAGAAAGCTGTTCTTTTCAAAGATTATAAAATATTGTGCTCATGCCAATTGTCAATCTGATGTCAAAATTGAGGAAAATTCTTCTGAAAAACAGTGTTATGATACCCATTGAAAAGAATTTAAAAGTCGCCCTAAGATTTTGAGCAGTTTGCTAAAAAAACTGTGATTCAGGTATGATCCTATTGAAAATGACTTGGATTTGAATTAAAATTATAAAAAAATCTATTGTAAGTAAATAATTAAAACCATTCACGAATGAGAGAAGAACTTTATAAATCAGTCAAGCTTACCTTTATAAAAGATTCGTTTTATATATTTTTCTAAACAAGCAATATATGCATATTCCTTCACTTTTAAAAATCTCTGATATCAGAATATGTAAAAATTTGTATCCTATCTGCTTAGAAATGACTAACTTTACTGTTTATTTAATAAAATTTAAATTATTATGAGTTTTCCTACCAGTAATTTACATTTAATCTCCGATCATAACTTTCAGTGAATAAATCCTATTATAATTAATTTCAATTTATTTTTTTTTTCCTACCATGTACTAATAAAGATATTTTTGACTACAATTCTTCCTTTCACAATGTGATATTGAAGAGTGCTTTATTTATATGGCATGATAAGGGAAGAAAGAGAAAAAGGATTTACTGGATATATTTCCTGAAAATAATTATATAAAAGAATTTGATTCATGAATTAACAAATGGATTTTAATAATATAGTGAAAGAAAAATGTTAGGAAATTTTTAATTGTATTGAAATTTAAAAAGGCATTTCTCCCTTTACCTGCGTATGATACTTTGCTATTTCATCAATTTTTTCACTTTTATAAGCCTTTGTTCTCTAACTCTCATATTTCTCATCTGACTGTAAAAATCAAATACTTGAAATTTTTATCTATAGCTGCTTTTATTTTTACCTAATAATGGGTAGCAATTATAATATAAGCATTACAATTTTGAAACACTATGTGTGAAGTCATTTGTCACTAGAACAGTAGAAAATTGTAAATTCAGCATTACCAGGTTATATAACGGGCATGTTAATAGTGTCAATATAATTTTGAATGCACACCCTCCGCAAGCCAAAAGGACATTACAGATTCATTTTTGTCATTACAGCCATAGACATTCTAGCTTTTGACCCAAGCAACCAGCGGGGAAATCTGATGCCTTATCTAGCAGACCTTCTTAGAAATTATATCTTATAGAAAATTTCAATCTGTTACATGAAATGGGTGTAATTCATTTATAGGGACTGGAGGTTTTTTTTATAAGAACTGTAGTACAGTTTTTCTGTGGACATTATATTTGCAAATATTATGAATATATTAAAAACTTTAATCCGAGTCTTTGTCATGAATCACTCCTAAGCATTGATAAAATTGCTATAGAACCAAATGCTGGAAGAGCTGTAGATTTTATAGAATTGCTGTAGAACCTTTTTTGTTTAAATGAGAAAATATTAATAGTTATTTAAAAATAAAAATGTGATGAAAGATTTTAAGAACAATTTATTAATATCAGAATTAAATATTTTTCTATCATAATCAAATATTTTGATGAGCTTCGTTGAATGATACTAATACTACTAGGGTTGTGTAAAAAATATTGTTATTTTGGGAATATAAGCAATTTTAAAGCGGTATTAAGATTATAGAAGCAAAATAAATGTGGAATAGTGTGTAAATTAATTCATTTTGTTTTAACAAATTTACAAGTTTAACAAATCTACACTACACATTGCAGCACACTGTATTTAAATTACCAGAGTTGTTTATTATAGGACAAAGATGGCCAAACCTTTTTGGGAGGACTGCCACTGTTTGAAAAAAAAAATATATATGCATGCCACTTTCACGTTTTCCAACATACTAAAATTTATAAAAAGGTGAAATTTTTTTATTTATATGCTACTTATGGAATTATTATGCAAATAGCAAAAAAAATTTTTTTTTTTTCATGTGAGTCTGTATAGTGGAGATTTAAAAAAAATATACAAATAAAACAAAAGTACAAACTTGGGTTTTATTGTTAGTAAACATTTTTTAAATGCATAAAATAAGAATGGATAACTTGAAGCCTTTAATTCTATATAATTATTAAACACTCAGTATTTATTGAATGGGCTTTTGAATTTGTAGTTATTTTTATCAACTCTTCTACATAAAGAGCTGTTCTTAAAAGATGCTAACAAAATTATATGTTTCAGATGCATATCAATTAATCTTGAACGATATTTTGATTTTATAATGTTTATAATAGAAAACATTTGTTAACAAACGTATGTTGATTCAAAGCTACAACACTATCTGACAGTCAAATCGTGTAAATTTAAAAAAGTGCTCATTAGTACGAATTTCTAAAATTCAACATAACTAGAGTCCAACATAAAATGCTTGTGCAACATAAATTGCTTATACATTGCCAAATAACCACCCTAAGATCCAAGAAAACATTCTTTGTTTAATAATCTGCCAATATGTTTTATAAAAAAAGAAATCAAAAAGCAAAATTTGTAGCTTAATAAATTTGAGTTGTTGTTTCTTCTCGTTAAAAGTTAGCATTCACTCAAAACTCCCTGAAAAGCGTAGTTGAACGAATACTTTTTTGATAAGGTATTTTTTATTATTACACATTTTACTAGAACAGTTTAAAAACCTGGTTATTTTGTTAATATTTTTATGGAAAAATTCGTGGAAATTTGTATGCATGTATATTTCGCAAGAAATAATCTATGTGCACGTCACATGTAAAAATATAATAGGAAAATATTGGTTTAAGATATTTCTATTATAGCAACTACTTTTAAAATTTGTTACTTAATTATCACGGGTAACACACAATCGAATGAGTTTAAAAATTAAATTTTCAAGAATTAGCCTCGCCATCTCCCCGACCCCCCCCGCGCGCCCCAACAGTAACACAGCATATGCAAATACAGGCAATTATATTTTCAAAAGGACCATTATAGCAAAATTGGTTGAATTACGGTACAGAATAAAAAAGTGCATCATTTATGTTATTCAATGAATACTTGAGATAATGCTGAAAGATTGTATTATATTTAATAGAACTTAACATAATAAAAGCATTGCAACATTTTATCAAATGTAACAAAACAGTAGCGAGAGATTTCTAGCAAGTGTAATGAAATTTTTTTAACTAGAACATAAATTTTATGGTACATTTTTTATTATTTTTTAAAATAATATTTACAAATTACCGAATGTACAGATTGATTTTAAAGTATATGAATACAAGTGATTCATTCTGTAAACATTGCACCGATGTTAAATGAATTGACTTTTTTAGAAGCAATTATTTAACCACAGGTTACACTATTGAATCGATAATAATCATCATATTAATATAAAACTGATATATTTCTGCATTGAAGAAATGGTATATATATATATATATATATTTTCTTTTTTTACCTTAATTTAGATGAACTATAAACAAATTGTCTTTTTTTAATACATTGGTTTGCACTATGGCCATTATAAAAAAAATATATATATATTGTAAAAGTGTTATAAATCTCACGGGTCCGGACGGAAAAATGTTCAATGCGGGCCACCACTGGTGTAAGCATTTAAACCTCAAAATGCATCTGATTTGAAAGATTATGTCAATTCAACAGAAATTTTTCGCACATAGAACTCGAATTCCATGCTTCTTTGTTTGTCACCATTTACTATTTTTAAGACTGAAAACGAACCTGTTCATTTTTCATGTTTATTCTATAAACTCCTATTTGATAAATATTTTTGACAAATTTCATTAAATTCAAACTCAATAAAAAATTTGCTATAACAATTTTTTTCAGTTTTTATTAATTATTAAATTCATTTGGCTTTTTATAGCATTTATAAATTTCTGCGTTGTACCGTTTTCTCCAACAATCACTTTCCCTAACACCTTCACAAATAGCATTAGTGGCCTCAAAATCTTCCCAAATCAGCGTCATTAGATCTTGTGGAAGTCCAGTTTTCAGATCCATAGACCAAAATAGGTCTAATAAGGGTTTTATATAACAAAAATTTAGTTTTTCTGCTTATGAGCTGCGTTGTA
>BPLQ01006581.1:0-238817 GCA_021605075.1 Caerostris darwini | reverse complement strand
TTTTACACTGATTTCTCTATTTGCTTCCAATTAATTGTTTGAGACTTTTTAAGCATGAAAGCGCTTTGAAAAGTATTGTTTTTATAATGTATGTCTTACTTCCTGTCTTTGAAGAAGGCCTTTTCTGTATGGAAGATATTTTCTCTGGATGTACTTCGAGTCAAGATTCTGTTATGTAGTGTCTCAGGTATTTGACACACTTACGGATTTTTCGATTCGAATTTAGACTTGTTATAGGTTGTTCGAAAATAGCTTTTAGTTGGAACAATGTTCTTTATAAGTTGTAGCTTGATTAATAATAAGTCAGTGATGGACTTGGTTGTAGTGGTGGACTTGTTGGTAGTCAAGATTCCGTTATATAGTGTCTCAGGTATTTGACACAGTTACGGATTTTTCGATTCGAATTTAGAACTTGTTATAGGTTGATCGAAAATAGCTTTTTAGTTGCAACAATGTTCTTTATAAGTTGTAGCTTGATTAATAGTAAGTCAGTTGTGGATTTGTTGGTAGTCAAAATTCTGTTATATAGTGTCTCAGGCATTTGACACACTTACGGATTTTTCGATTCGAATTTAGTCTTGTTCGAAAATAGCTTTTTAGTTGCAACAATGTTCTTTATAAGTTGTAGCTTTATTAATAATAAGTCAATTGTGGACTTGGTAGTAGTGGTGGACTTGTTGGTAGTCAAGATTCCGTTATATAGTGTCTCAGGTATTTGACACAGTTACGGATTTTTCGATTCGAATTTAGACTTGTTATAGGTTGATCGAAAATAGCTTTTTAGTTGGAACAATGTTCTTTATAAGTTGCAGCTTGATTAATAGTAAGTCAGTTGTGGACTTGTTTGTAGTCAAGATTCCGTTATATAGTGTCTCAGGTATTTGACACAGTTACGGATTTTTCGATTCGAATTTAGACTTGTTATAGGTTGATCGAAAATAGCTTTTTAGTTGGAACAATGTTCTTTATAAGTTGTAGCTTGATTAATAGTAAGTCAGTTGTGGACTTGGTAGTAGTGGTGGACTTGTTGGTAGTCAAGATTCCGTTATATAGTGTCTCAGGTATTTGACACAGTTACGGATTTTTCGATTCGAATTTAGACTTGTTATAGGTTGATCGAAAATAGCTTTTTAGTTGCAACAATGTTCTTTAAAAGTTGTAGCTTGATTAATAATAAGTCAGTTGTGGACTTGGTTGTAGTGGTGGACTTGTTGGTAGTCAAGATTCTGTTATATAGTGTCTCAGGTATTTAACACAGTTACGGATTTTTCGATTCGAATTTAGACTGTTATAGGTTTTCGAAAATAGCTTTTTAGTTGGAACGATGTTCTTTATAAATTGTAGCTTGATTAATAATAAGTCAGTTGTGGACTTGGTGGTAGTGGTGGACTTGTTGGTAGTCAAGATTCCGTTATATAGTGTCTCAGGTATTTGACACACTTACGGATTTTTCGATTCGAATTTAGACTTGTTATAGGTTTTTCGAAAATAGCTTTTTAGTTGGAACAATGTTCTTTATAAGTTGTAGCTTGATTAATAATAAGTCAGTTGTGGACTTGGTAGTAGTGGTGGACTTGTTGGTAGTCAAGATTCCGTTATATAGTGTCTCAGGTATTTGACACACTTACGGATTTTTCGATTCGAATTTAGACTTGTTATAGGTTTTTCGAAAATAGCTTTTTAGTTGGAACAATGTTCTTTATAAGTTGTAGCTTGATTAATAGTAAGTCAGTTGTGGACTTGGTAGTGGTGGACTTGTTGGTAGTCAAGATTCCGTTATATAGTGTCTCAGGTATTTGACACAGTTACGGATTTTTCGATTCGAATTTAGACTTGTTATAGGTTGATCGAAAATAGCTTTTTAGTTGGAACAATGTTCTTTATAAGTTGTAGCTTGATTAATAGTAAGTCAGTTGTGGACTTGGTTGTAGTGGTGGACTTGTTGGTAGTCAAGATTCTGTTATATAGTGTCTCAGGTATTTGACACAGTTACGGATTTTTCGATTCGAATTTAGACTTGTTATAGGTTGATCGAAAATAGCTTTTTAGTTGGAACAATGTTCTTTATAAGTTGCAGCTTGATTAATAGTAAGTCAGTTGTGGACTTGTTTGTAGTCAAGATTCCTATATATAGTGTCTCAGGTATTTGACACACTTACGGATTTTTCGATTCGAATTTAGATTTGTTTGAAAATAGCTTTTTAGTTGGAACAATGCTCTTTATAAGTTTAGTTGGAACGATGTTCTTTATAAGTAGTATCCTGATTAATAGTAAGTCAGTTGTGGGCATACAAGAGATATGTTTTGCATCATGCAAGAAATCGTCCATTGTTGGGAAGAAACAGTTGTTAGTATATAGGATCGCATTCCATTTTCAATAATCGATGCACAAATGTGTATTTTAAATAAGTTTCGGAACTAAAACATGTATACGGTGAAGCATATGATTCGCATTCTTCTATAATACCATTAACGAGAAGTTTATCCAGTTCTTTTTTTAAATGTGGTCATATGATATGGTGGTAGTGAAACAGGAAGGTTGTTTCCTTTATTACTGTTGTGCTGAATCTTGGGAGTTGCTTCTTCCCCTGGTTGAAATGTATCCAAAAACCCTCTAGTAAATTATTGAATTTTGTACTCTATTCTGAGGAAAGATCTTGTCAAATGCATTGATCTTATGTCCACTTTAAATAACTCTAAAGTATCGAATGTATCTTCAGTGAATTCAAAACTTCTGCCACCAATTAGCGGGACATTAAGAACTGTGTTTTCAAATTTTATATGTCTTTCATTTAGACGAAGGTATTTTATTTCTTCTGCAATTAAAAAAGTTGTTCGAAGTTAGCTAATGCAACATGCACAAAGTTGTACTATTTTAAAGTCCTTTGACTCCACTTTCTGAGGTAGGGAGCCAGATGGACATTTATGCTTGTTTACTCTTACTTTTCCACATCCATAGCAATTTACTTGACGATGATATTCGTATTGAATTTTGTGATGTACACTCAATTTACAGCCGCCAGCATAGGCCTCATCTTAAATGCTATCCTATGCCTCAGGTGGATATTTTTTTAAAAACTTGAAAACATAAATATCTGAGAATTTGATTTCTTCAGCTGTCTGGTTGTCTTCAATGGATGTCTGCATTAAAAAAAAATGGATGCCGATAGAAAGTACGTTTACATGATACCAACTTATACCGATTGCTCTGGTAAATTTGTTCTTAAACACCCGGCGTAAAAGCTCCTGACGAGCTGTCGCTATTATTCAGAAGTGGTTGTCCTGACTTACACAGTATTAAGGGCGCTGTTCATAGAAACATACCAACCTCCGCCACTAAGGTGACTGAGTCACTTTCAGGGGTTGTTTGGGGTGCGGGCGATGTTAATCTCTTTACAAGGGTTTTGTCACAAAACTCGCCGAGGTTAATGTTGTGCCCCGACGGTACTGCAATAAGGAAGGATGATCCGAATCCAATCATTTGGTGGCTGAAAGCGGTGCCCGAAACGTGTTTGAGAATAGATTTTAAAGGAGTAATTGATTTATTTCTGCCTTAATATTGAATGGGGGATGCTTTCCCCATCTACTTATCACTCAAGTAAGTAGATTCATCATAAACTTGATGAATGCTCACAAAAAGTGGCTGATTTCGTTTTCACTATTCAAAATCGACATTTCCTTGTACTTCGTCAGAAAGGACAATAAAGTGCAAAACAGATTTGATTTGATTGACTCATTTTGATCTAATTATTTGAATCTGTCAATGTTATCTTCAAAACTTACAGTATTAAGGAAAAATTAATTTTCCCTTTTCACCTTTTCCGAATTGATTATCTTTTATTTTACACTTGTATAAATCTGAAAGACGGAGACAGCGAATTTTCTCAAAATATGCATAAATCCAACGTCCCTTGAGAAGAAGGCACATAACCCTTCAAGCCCGAGAAATTTTAAATATAAAAATAATTTCTGGTCTTAAAGGGATATAAAAGACAGACTCAATAATGTTTGTAAATTTTTCGGTTGCGGACATTTATTAATGAAACCAGTTGTTTATCTGGCGTTGCTCGGGTATGTATTTTCCTATATTTTGTCAGATCAGAGAATGTGTGGGGCAGGAGGATTAATGCAGTGTAAAACAGATTTGCACTCTCTCGTCTTACGTTTCCATGAGTGGCATTGTCAGGACATTTAGTTAGGAAGCATTTATAAAATCAATCAAATTAACGAAATGAAACTATTAGCATTCACTGAATCGGGCAAAACTGCAATTCCACTTTTAAAGACAAAACCTTACCTCATTGATTCCTCATAGTTATTAAAAAAAAAAAACTATTGAAAGAGTTGTGGTGGTACAAATGTCTATCTTAATGTGGAGGGTAAAAGGCCCATTCTACAATCAACATCTGTTTCAGTTCCAATATATATACAATCTTCCCCATAGTTATAATTCCACTATCTAAGAATTATTTATTGAAGAAGGGAGAATATCGTGGCTATTTCCTAGAAGAATGTCCTAACACTTTATAGCAGAATGATGGCAAACTGGCTAACGCTCTAGCCTTTGGTACTGAAATCTTCAGGTTCGCATCCTGGCGGTTGCACGGATGTTTGGTGGTGGTTAGGAATCCACATTAAACTGTAGGTCCCGGTCTGTTTAGACTAAAGTGTGCACAAGATGCCTGTAGAACGACAAACCAAACCTAACACTTTATAATCAACTTTATCTTTCGTACTAATTTCCATTTTTAATAACACTGATAAAAAAAACATTAAATTTTTAATTGGTGAATTTTTAATATTCGTAAGGTCGAAGAAAAATAACTCCTTACGTGTACCTAATTCTTATAAAATTGGTAAGGTAAGGTAATTTTTTGATTAAAAAATTCCCACAGAAAAATTAAATATTGTATTGATCAAAATTAAATATTGTATTATATTATAATTCCAGCTTTTAGTTGTCAATTTCAAGTTTATTCTTGGTGGCCTTCATTTCAAATCTACTGGATACAGATTTCATGCATCTTTTTCGTAGAAATTGTGAACTTACATCTCGTATTCTTCTGTACATCAGACATTCGTTAAAAGGTTTATTAAGTTAAAAGTTGTCAATAGATCTCGCACATATTCAAATTTCTACACACAACGATCTTTATCAAAAATGTTAGCAAAATAATTTTCTATATGAAATCAATAAATCAAAACGCATAATTGAAACGCGAAATTAAAAATTATTATAATTTTAAAATATTGCATGGAAAGTTTGTGTACGATATGAAATTGCCATATTGCCATGATTTGCTAAAATTTTAAATTTTCGTTTATAATGTACGAAAAATAACTGTTTGAACTTTAAATTTATAGAAAAAAATGAAACTAAAAAATTTTCAAGAAAAAAAAAAAAGAATTTTTTTTAATAAAATAATTTAAAAAAATAATTTTCACAAATTTTCAATGAAACTAAAAAATAACTATTTATTTAATGAAATATTTTATTAAATATATTTCCTATTAAAAGTTTATCTCCTATTAAAAGAGATGGGAAGACTTAAAAAACAGTTGTTTTGTGTAAATTGAGTTTTACATTTATTTTGATTGCAATGATCCGGTGTCTTAAATAAAAAAGGAGATAAAAACACGATAAGATAAGAACAAAATTTTAATTCTCATTATATTACGACCTTTTTTTTTTTAAAGACTTTCTGGCTTTAATTTAAATGGCAATCATTTTATTAATTTAGTTGGAATCATGTTTGGAAGGAAATATAAACGAATGAAATTGAAAATTATTATAATTTTAAATTATTGCAGGAAAAGCTTGTGATGTGAAATTGCCACAGATGTGATCTGCTAAAATTTTAAATTTTCATTTATAATGTAAAAAAAAGAACTGTTTGAAATTTAAATTTATTAATAAATTTTCAATGAAACTAAAAATAACTATTTTTTTTTAATTTAATGAAAAATTTTCTATAAAACTAAAAAATAATAATTGCTTTAATTTATTGAAATATTATAAATGTGTAAAGCAGGGAAGTAAACTAGTGTGCAAAACTTAGCAACTTTTCTGATTTTGACATAATTTTACAAAAAAATCAAGAGGGTGACATGAAATTCATACTACAGAGGCAACAGTACACAGTACTCATAGGATGAAGAAAGTATTGTACTCATACATTTGGAACACACATGGATTGAATTTGGAACACGCATGGATTGAATTTGGAACACATATCAATCGTACGCATACATTTTGGAACAAAGCAGACTAAGGATTGATTAATAAAAAGGCTTTAGTAATAAACATCGTCTGGCCATGACGAAGAAATACAAACTGAAGTCTCTTAGCGAGTGATATGACCTTCCCTAACAGCAATGGGTGCGTGACACCGTCTGTTCCTTCTCAATACAATTCAGTTATCCAGCAGTTCTTGCTTCAAGAAGAGTTGCCATTCTTCAAGGATCATCTGTTTCAGCTATCTGGTCTCGAGAGGATAGGATCTGATCTTGTTGCCAAGCATCTCCCCAAAGCATCCCACACATGTTCGACGGTATTCAAATCAAGGGAGTACGATGGCCAATTCATCATTCTGCAGATATACTGACTTTCTAGACGCCGCTTCTCAATAACAGAGATCCTGTGTGAACGTGCGTTGTCGTCCACAAAACAAAATCTGAATCAATGGAATCTCGGAACTGATGGAATAATCGGAACGATCTCCTGTAAGTGAGCCGCTGTGGCAAATATGGAGGATCGTCCATTTAACATATTGCCTCAATGCAACGACTTTCTTTCCTGTTGTTCGTTAGATGAAACCATGTTCCTACCTCCTTCCAAACTGGTGCTGAGAAGAATCATTGCTCGACTCGTCCATCAGTAAACAGAATTTGACTCATCCATTTAACATATTGTTGCCTCCCAAGACTTCCTAAGACTTTCCCTGATGTTCGTTAGATGAAACCATGTTCCTATCTCCTTCAATATCAACTGGTGCTGAGAATCATTGCTGAGACCGAAATGACTTATCAGTGAACAGAATTTGACTCCATTGATGAAATATCCAGTATTTGTGTTCATGACGCACCTTTAAACGATGGGCTGCTGTTAATGCTATGCAGCGTTCAGGATGACGAGCGAAAAGGCTGCCTTATGCAGACATCTGTCGTGGTACTTGCCTTCTGATTGCCGTGCGCAGTTGCTGAACGATGTTTGGTTCCAGTCTCTTTCCCCCTGCAATGCAATATACCACTTGCCATTGGTTTCCTCGACCAACCACCAACCTTTCTTACAACTGTCATTTGGAAGGCTCTTACAACTGTCATTTGGAAGGCTCTCCAATCTCAAGAAACTACTACACGATATCCAGTCCAGGTACAGGTTCCAGTCTCTTTCCACCTACAATACAATATACCACTTGCCATTGGTTTCCTCGACCAACCTTTCTTACAACTGTCATTTGGAAGGCTCTCCAATCACAATAAACTACTACACATTTGTCAATTCCAAACTCTTGTGCACTCGTCAGACTTTTAAGCTTATCGATAATTCTACCATGCGTAAAGACATCCTGATGGTTTCTTGTAGCCATTATGAACATAAGGATTCACAGTCACTTGCAGGGAATGTCTGGAAATGCGTCCTCCCTCCTCTTATTTAAATTGCCTTGGCATCGAACACGTGCATTCCACGCGTCCCCTCTGATGTTTGCATAGGTATCACCTTTCTACTGAGTCGTCTCTTCACTGCGCCAGGCGCAGAAAACCTTTAGCAACGAATGCAATTTTCAACCTACAACTATGAAATTGTTGAATAAGTTTTGCATACTAGTGATGTAAAGTGAAAAAGTTGTGATGTAAAGGAGAAAAAAAAAATTATATTGGTTAAAAATTATTGTTTTTAATTTTTATGATAACATTTCAATTGCCCCTATTGAATTTTTTTCCCTGCTTTATATCTTAAATATCAATTATCAATTTTTGGTGTCCTTTTTTGTTCAGTATTTTATAATCAAGTGGCAGTATTCAGTATTTTTATTAATCTTACATGGCCAGGTGGGTACAGTAACAATTGCAGCATGTCAAGCATCATAATCCGAGCAGCATGTCCATATGTGTATATATATATATATATATATATTGTATATTGAAATTTTATGTACAGCCTACTAAATAATTGTAAATAATTTGTAAATAATTTGTAAATAATTGTAAATAATTTGTAAAAAATTGTAAATAATTTGTAAAAATAAATAATTGTAAATAATTTGTAAAAATAAATAATTGTAAATAATTTGTATTAATATTGCAAAGATTTTGATTTGAGAAAAATTATTGATCAACACTACGCATTGCAGCACACTGTATTTAAACTACCAGAGTTATTTATTATAGGACAAAGATGGCCAAACCTTTTTGGGAGGAGTGCCACAGTTTGGAAAAAAAAAAAAAAAAAAAAAAAAAAAAGATATGCATGCCACTTTCAAGTTTTCCAACATACTAAAATTTATAAAAAGGTGAACAAATGTTATTTATATGCTAGTTATGGAATTATTATGCAAATAGGAAAAAAAAAATTTTCATGTTAGTCAACAGTGGAGATTTAAAAAAAAAATATATAAATAAAAAAAAAGTACAAACTTGGATTTTATTGTTAATGAGCATTTTTTATATGCATAAAATAAAAATGGATAACTTGAAGCCTTTAATTCTAAATAATTATTAAATACTCAGTATTTATTGAATGTAGTTATTTTTATCAACTCATCTACATAAAGAGTTGTTCTTAAAAGATGCTAACAAAATTAGATGTTTCAGGTACATATCAATTAATCTTGAACGATATTTTGATTTTATTATGTTTATATTAGAAAACATTTGTTCACAAATGTATGCTGATTCATACCTACAGCAATATATGACAGTCAAATCGTGTAAATTTGGAAAATTGCTTATTTGTACAAATTTCTTAAAATTCAACATAACTAGAATCCAACATAAAATGCGCGTGCAACATAAGTTTGCTTATGCATTGCCAAGTAAACACCCTAAAATCCAAGGAAACCCCCTTTGTTGTAACAGCAGTACCAATCTGCCAATGTTTTACAAAGAAAAATCAAAAAGCAAGGCAAAAAAAAGGAAAATTTGCAGCTTAATAAAGTTGAATTGTTGAATCTTTACATTAAAAGAATGATTTTAACAGATTTAAAATATTAATTTTTATTATCTTTTATGACTTAAAAGAGAAAATTAAATTAATTTAAATTAATCTTTTAAATCTAGAATGATTTAAAAGATTAATTTTTAAATAATGAACGTCTACTCAAAATGCCCCCTGAAAAGCGTAGTTGAACAAATACTTTTTTGACAAGGTATTTTTATATTATTATTATACATTTTACTAGAACAGTTTAAAAAACTGTTGTTATTTTGTTAATATTTTTATGGAAAAATTCTTGGAAATTTGTATGCATGTACATTTCGCAAGAAATAATCTACGTGCATGTGTCATGTAAAAATAGCAAAAATATAAAAGGAAAAGATTGGTTTAAGATATTTTTATTACAGCAACTACTTTTAAAATTTGTTACTTAATTATCACGGGTAACACACAATCGAATGAGTTTTAAAAATTAAATTTTCAGGAATTAACATTGCAATTTGCAATAGGACGGGGGACAGTAACACAACGTATGTAAATACAGACAATTATGTTTTCAAAAGGGTCATTATAGCAAAATTTATTGAATTACGGTATAGAATAAAAAAATTTCCTCATTAATATTATTCAATGAATACTTCAGATAATGTTGAAATATTGCATTATATTTAATAGAACATAACATGATAAAAGTTTTTCTTGTAACATGCTATCAAATACAGCATAAAACTTAACGAGAGATTTTCAGCAAGTGTAATGAAATTTTTAGTTAGGATTTTAACTAGAACTTAAATTGTATGGTACATTTTTTAAAATAATATTTACAAAATACCGAATGTACAGATTGATGTTAAAGTATGTGGACCCAAGTGAATAAATATTCTGCAAAAACTGTATCGATGTTGAATGAATTAACTTGTATTATTTATCGTTTTTATATCATGTAAAATAACCGCCTAAAAGTTTATTCCTTGGTACTAATAATGTTAGCAATGAATGTAAATTACTGTCATACTTTCAACTGTACTGAAAATTAACTTAAAATTTTTACTATATAGATATCAATTAATTTCGTTTCATCTGCTCAGTTATCCATCCAAATTAATGAAGAAATTTCAATTTTCTTCTCATACGCCCTAAATTCTTGCAACTTTGCCGCCAATCCTGAAAGTAAAAACAATGTGTGTTACTTTCTAGTTATAGGGCCTGAATGGCCGAGTGGCTGGCGCTCGGTACCACAGGTTTCGGGTTCGAGTCCCGGCGGTGCCATGGATGTTTGTAGTGGTTCGGAATCCACCTAAAACCGTAGGTCCCGCTCTAATGGGATCGTAGAGCGTTGCGGGGGCGTTGTTACTTCGAGTCCGTAGCTTATCTTCAAGTTACTCGCGCCCCCTGGGTAATTCAAAGTGAGTACTGCCTTAAGGCATCCAAGACCAAGCTGTCTAAGTGTTTGCCAGCTGCATTAGAACAAAAAAAAAGCCTTTCTGGTTATCGTTACACAGTTAATTAGTGAACGAAGCAGTTTTGGCATCCAGCAGTTTGCAGGCCACTTTTTCCTATTTCAGTTAAAAGGAAATAGGAAACAATATTCACAATACACCGTATTTTCTCTACTCCAAACAAACAACCCAATTAAACCTTCGTAACCAAGACTTAACAACTACTTCCAAAATTTTTTTCCATGCTTCCAGTTTTTCGTCTGAATTCATAACTTTTTGATTTTTATGTTCTGTAATATCATTGCAAATTCCTAGGTATGTATTCGGACAGCATATTCACATTTGTTTTTGCATTAATAATTTGAAATTGCATCATTACTATTATTTCATTGTTCTAATTGAATATTACACAAATAATACGTAAATTTCATAATATGCAAGAGATAACAATAAGAAATAAATAGTCTTCATAAAAGATGTGGAGGGATTATAAATGGTAATTACTAGAAATGAGATTTAACTAAAAAGCCAATTAAATAATATTAACTTAAAAAGTATTACTTACTTCGACGATGAGAATATTGAAAACACAATGTAACAATTAAAAATTTTACACAAAAAACGCTTTTCTTGCAACAAGATCAAAGTAATAATTGACAATATGTGAAATGTCATTAAAAACCAGCTCATAACTTGAATTAATTATTGCCATTTGTCACCAATACAGGGATTTAATGATATACTTACACTATAGTACAGGGGTCTTCAAACTACGGCCCGCGGGCCAAATCCGGCCCTCCAGTGTCATCCACCTGGCCCGCGACAGCGAATAGCTTATTGTTGCTGTAATAAGTTGGATAAAAAGAAACACGGAATGATAATAATCGGTTTTATTTATTTGTTAGATAACGCTTAATGGCAAGCATAATACGCAGAAAGTTTAACTTATCCATAACAACTAACAAAAAATTGAAATGAATCACACTAACATTATAAACTAGTGAACATCCCTCGCTAGCTATGGAGAAAAGAGTATCGCATATGCATGTATATCGATGTTTGGAATGTATCTATCCTGTATCAAACCTATGGTTTTTATCCTGAAAATTCCTCCGGAGCGGAAAAGCTAAATTAATGCGAATGAAACCGCGGGGTATCCACTTGCAAAAAAAAAAAATAAATAAAAAATAAATAATAAAAAAAAAATACTAATGAGATTTGTGTATTTGTGATTTTTCACTGACTATAGTTTGTAGTTAGCAAGCTCAGAGCACGTACTCGGCGACTAATCAAGAAATGATAGATAATGGCAGAAAAATTAAAACGGTTTTGGCCCTTGATACTTACTGGAGTAAACAGCATGGCCCGCAACCCATGAGCCCAAATCATTTTCAATTGATGATGATAAGAAGGTGGTCGTTGGCAATAAATGTTTACTATCATCACAAATAATGCAAAGAAATAACTTTTTGTTGCAATGTTTTAGGAAAAAGAGATTTTGAAAAGTAAAAAACTTGAGCAGAATTTTTTAAATACCATTCATTATCTTTTGGATGCGAGTGTCTATTGCAACACAATTGCTCATGTACCGTTCATTTAATATTCTCTACAAAATATAATTTAAAATTCGCTGCCAGCATTCGGAAACCTCAAGGGTGACTGTGAAAGCAACCATAAGCATTGATAGACAGGCAGATCGTTTTTGCTCACAAAACGTCCACATGCAGGATAGCTGAATCTTTAAAAACTCTTCCTTTCATCATTCATCTGTGCACATAACTTAAGTGAACTTAAAATATAAAACTAACTGTGATGGGGGGAAAAATGGACATGGCAAGTATAACTAGAAAAATCATGGCATTGAGTGAAGGAATATACAGCTCTATCTTAGCAATATTTCCCAATGTAGAAGTTAAGTATTCTAAAAATTGTTGGAGAAATTTGTTTTTAAGTAGATAACAAATTTTATTTTCGATATTTTTACTTAAATCGGTCAACCAAAAAAAAATGCATCATCTGAATCTCGAACATTGTACTTGTTACATGAATGAACATCAATAATGAGGGCTGATTATTATTAGCAATCATTTAAGATGTTATCTATAGCTAAAGACAATATCTGGTGCATGTTAATCAAAACAAACCACTTGGTTATAGTAGTAGCCGACGATGTAGATTTTTTAACAAGTTGATTATACTTATCCTAGGAGTACACAATAAAATCCATAACACTGTTATATGGCCTTTGGCAATTTTCTACTGACCAGTGCAAAGTTCTAATAACTTACTTATTAAATATGTCTTCTTGAATTCAATTTTATCTACCTTAAAAATTTATCTGTTACATAGAGCCCAACCACTGATTTGTGAACAATGAGCAAGCCACCAAGTCGGATGGATTCAGAAAGAGTTGCGTCACAAGGAGAAAAAGTCATTTAGGATCGATTTTAATTGCAATTAAAAGAATTTTAATTGCTAATCATTCAAATTTTAGATAGCACACTATTGAAAAAAACAATTCCACTCACTAAAATACTTCTTTATTCAAAGCATCTTTGCACCAAATATACCTGACTAGCACCCCTCACCAGTAATCGATTCGTCCAATGTTAAACTGGATGTTTACCATTTCACACTATGGAACAGGCTTTCCAGCACATAAAAAAAAAAAGAAAAAGTTTTGCATGCTCAGATTAATACAGCACAAATCATCATTTTGATTAGCAAAGGGCACTTGAAATAATTATTTTTAAGAATCTATAGTAATTTAATGAAAAAGGAGTTCATTATTAAAACCAAAGGACAATCCACAGATGTCAGCAACTACGTGCAAATTGCAAATCAGATCTCAGGTGGTAAAAAAAAAAAAAAAAAAAAATCTCGAGTTTTTCTAATTCTCTTAATTAGAACATCAAATTTTAAATTCAAAAAAACTAATCATAAATTGAGACTTGTTAGGTTAGTTTTTGTTCACAAGCATTTCATGTTAAAATCTAGGTCATAACGTACATATCAAAATATCTATTTAAAAATTATTTAGTTAATTTTTTAAAAAATTAAAATTTTTTTTGAAATTTAATGATGAAATATTGTAATAAAATTAATTTAAGACAATAAAATAGTTATGCGTGTACAATTGCACTTATTAAAAAATACTTATGCTAGTTTATTTGTGTACAAGTACACTACGACAAAGTCCATAAATATTTAATAAAAAAAAAAAAATTGAATTTGAAGAAAGTCAGCACAAATTCATAGCAACTTTTTTTTATTCAAAATTGACAGTGATTCAAGTAAAAGTCATTTTTATAATTGTTAAGATCATTAAATAACATAAATGATAATACAATAAATAAAATATGATACAATATAAAAATTATCACATGCCATTAAAATATGGATTCGTATCAAGATAAAACACGAGACACATAAAACATAGGTGATAATTGCATATGTTTATTGTTATATATTATCATAATTTGCAATACTTAGATCAATAATAAAGGTCCACATAGTATATTTAAATATTTATTACAAAATTTTCACAGAGTGCTCAAATATAAATGCACAAAAATTTATAATATTCTCTAAAAACCATGAAATGACAAAATATTAATTGGAATAGTCTAAAGATTGCAGTTCTCACTATTAGCTACTCTCAATTATTTAAATGTTCATACACATATAATATTATATATTTATTCATAATATATAATACATAGCATCACTACTAAATGGATTTTTTTGGGGGGTATTTCCATAACAAAAAATTATATAAATTATGAAGTAATTATCTTCAAAATTTTTTTTGAAGAATTACTAAAAATTCTCCCTTTGCCGATGTACTCATTAAATAATAATGCAGTATGAAATAAGTGGAAGATTTTATAACAGGTGGGCTTAAAAGTTCGTAGGCTGACACATAGATGGAGCTACTAGTATTAAATCCATAAGATTTTTAGTTAGCCCTAACCTTCAAAAGACACGTGTATAAATTTGGCAACTGTTGCACTATTAGTATATGAGTTATAGCATTTTTAGTGAAGTTATAGCATTTTTAGTGTTCATCACGTGCAGTCCACTCGGCTGACGGTCGATTGGACTCCGGTGTGAAATAATGAAGCCATGTTTCATCCATTGTCACATATCGACGCAAAAATTCGGGTTTATTAAGATTGAACAGCTCCAAACACTGCTTAGAATCATCCATTCGTTATTGTTTTGGGTCGATTGTGAGCTCGCGCGGCACCCACTTTGAACAGAACTTCCGTATATCCAACTATTCGTTCGCGACATGTCCAACACGTTCCTTTGATATCTTTAGGGTCTCAGCTATCTCAATCAACTTCACTTTACGGTTATCAGAAATTATTTTGTGGACTTTTTTGATGTTTTCTTCGGTAACAGCCTCTTTGGGGCGTCCACTGCGTGCATCGTCTTCGGTGCTCATTTCGCCTCGTTTAAATGTAGCAAACCGCTTCTCTACGGTTGATTTTCATGAATCCAAATAATGTTTATCAAGCCAAGCCTTGGCTTCAATAGTATTTTTTTTCGCCAAAAAGCAATGCTTTATTAACATACGAAATTCCTTTTTACCAATTTTTCAAACTAACAAAAGTTGCTTCACTAAAAATGCTATAACTCACATACTAATAGTGCAACAGCTGTCAAATTTATACACGTGTCTTTTGAAGATTAGGGCTAACTAAAAATCATATGGATTTAATACTAGTAGTAATCATAGGATTTAATACTTTATACCATCTATGTGTCAGCCTACGAACTTTTCCGCCCACCTGTTACATGAATGGCCATCCCAGGGTGTGAATACTTGGTACCAAATGGACTCTAAAAAAGAAAAACATGAATCATCATCTTTAAAAATTAAAGAAACCCTTATATAATTGTACTGTTTTTAATTCACTTATTTAAAAAATGCAATCCTTTTTTTTTTTTGCGCAAATGAAAAGCAATAGAATCAGCTAAAGAACTATCATTGACAAATTAATATGACATTGGCTAACATTTAACTGCAAAGCCTTGCAAATCCAAGCCACAATATTCTAAAACTAAAGTAAATAATAAAAACAGTTTTCTCGAATAAATAAGACAAAATTAGCACAATCAGATAAAACGTTCAAAATCATTGCCACTAACTACTGTGTCCAAAGAGTAAGACCCATTTTCAATTTAAAATTCCCAGGGCTTATGGAATTTCAATTTTTTCTTCTTTTTTAGGTTGCTGGCACTGTCCTAGACATCTGTGTGAAATATGACGCCGAAATATTCATTAGTGTTTGAATTACGCTTGGCTCTGTGAGACACTAAAACTGATTCCGGCGATTTTTAAAATGTCTGAATTCATTGAGCAAAGAACTTGCATTCAATTTTGTTTGCGGAAACGTATAGAATGTTGCAGAAGGCATTCGGTGAGCATTCCTATATCGGAAAGAAATGTTTACAAGTGGTATAAACAGTTCAAAGAAGGCAGGGAACACAATGAAGACGAAGAGCCTTCTGGTCGACCCTCCATCACAACCGACGAAGCTCACGTCCAAAAAATTACAGATTTGGTGCTTGCAAATCATCGATTTACAATTAGAGACCTTGCTAATAATGTTGGAATTCCAAAAAGATAGGTCCATTCCATTTTGGGCCTCAAACGCGTCAAATCTCGATTGGTATCGGAAACACTGTATGTGCCAGCTCACACAGCATTGATTCTTCGTGAATTTTTTCGTCAAAAATGAAACCCCTATCGTACCACAACCACGTATTCAGACCGTACGACTTCTGGCTATTCCCTAAACTCAAAAGACCACTCCGGGGACACCATTCTGAGTCGATTGAAGGGGTTTAACATGAATCGCTGCGCGCTTTGAAGGCCATCCCTGCCGATGACTTTCTAGCATGCATTAAGGCATGTTTTCAGCATGCATTGAGGATTGGAAAAAAAGTTGGCATAAGTGCATTGTGTCCGGAGGGGATTACTTTGAAGGCGACGAAATAAATTTGGAAGAATAAATAAAGAGTTTTTGAAGAAAAAATAATTGGTCTGACTTTTTGGGCACAGCAGTATTGTATATATTTAGTGTCTCGATCAGTCTGATTTATGCGAGATACTGCAGTATTGGTATTCACCATTCGTTAAAAGATAAACATTCTAGAGCAGGGGTCTCCAAACCTTCCAGCCTTAGGGCAATGCTGTTTGCTCCAGTAAGTACCGTTTTGATTTTTCTGCCGTTATCTATCATTTCTAGACTAGTCGCCGAGTACGCGCTCTGAACGATCATACGTTTGCTAAATTCGCTGGTTCAATTACCACAATCTCTTTTAATAACTGGTACAAGTAAAATTGGTCCACTACTACAAACTGTTGTCAGTAAAAAATCTCAATTACATAAATCTCATTAGTATTTTTTTACAAGTGGATACCCCGCGGTTTCATTCGCATTCATTTAGCTTTTCCGTTCCTGAGGGACTTTCAGGATCAAAATCATATGTTCGATGCAGGATATATACATTCCAAACATCGATGTACATACATATGCGACACTCTTTACCCCAACATAACTACCGAGGGTAACCGCGAGATGTTCACTAGTTTATAATGTCAGTGGGATTCATTTAAATTATTTGTTAGTTGTTATGCATAAGTTAAATTTTCTGCGTATTACGCTTGCCATTAAGCTGTACCTATCAAGTCAATAATATCGAGTTATTATCATTCTGTGTTTTTTTAAACCAACTTATTACAGCAACAATAAGTTATTCGTTGTCGCCGGCCGGATGGATGACACTGGCGAGCTGGATTTGGCCCCTTCAGCCGTAGTTTGGAGACCCCTGTTCAAAACAATTATTCTCCCAGAGCATTTAATAATTTTTCCTCACTTCCGATCATACCTTTTCTGATACAACCCCCTCCTCTCAATTGCTGCTATCTCAATCAATGCCACCAAGGAAACAAAGGGTTACTTGAGAATGGCAAAATTTCGCTGACGTCACAACTAGGTTACAGTCATAGGCGAGGAAAGGGATTTTTTTTTTTCACTCGCATTATTTTTTCGACAAAATTGTGTAATAATTTTTTTTCTTTTAAAATAACAGGATTTGGAATTTTTTGTATGTGTAGCAAATTTTATTTGCATAATTTTTAAATTAATAGAACAAAAATAAAAAGAATTTTATATTAAGAATAAGCAATTCTAGGGAAAAAAAAATGTTACTAAATTTTAAATTGATTTTAAATGAACTATTAGTGAAATGAAATTTTATTTCAGTAATTCATATTTTTAAAAACTTTATACTACTTTAAATAATGTACTTAAAAAAAAATTGGTGGTGGAAAATAAAATACTTCAGGAGATGCAGAAAATTCTCTTGTTGATATGGCAACATGCTATGATGTTTAATGCATTTTTGAGTTCTCAATAATAAATAAAATTATAATCAATAATTATATTAAATTTTATTAATGCTAGTTAGAATGTGAAAATTAATTAGAATTTCTTTTTCAACATTTCGTCAAACACAAGAAATAAATATATAAGATTTCAACGTATTTTATTTAATAATATAAGTGTTTTTACAGAGTGTATGTTAAATATGTTTTTTAACATCATTATATTTAATGCTTAAAGCTAAGATAAAAAGATAGGAATTTAAACAATTTCATTCTATTTGAAAATTATTTATTATGTGTCAAACATCTGAATTTCAAACATTTTGTTTCATAATACATTTCTTATACACAGAAAGTATTAAAAAAGACACTAAATTTCACTAACCGTAATTAAAATACTATTAACAGGTGGGCTGAAAGGTTCATAGGCTGATACATATATGGCGCTACTAGTATTAAATCCATATGATTTTTAATTAGCCCTAACCTTCAAAAGACACGTGTATAAATTCGACAGCTGTTGTACTATTAATATGGGAGTTATAGCATTTTTAGTGAAGCAACTTTTGTTAGTTTGAAAAAATGGATAAAAAGGAATTTCGTGTGTTAGTAAAGCGTTACCTTTTTGGGGAAAAAAAATACTATTGAAGCCAAGGCTTGGCTTGATAAAAATTATTCGGACTTTGCACCATGAAAATCAACCGTAGAGAAGTGCTATGCTAAATTTAAACGAGGCGAAATGAGCACCGAGGACGATGCACGCAGTGGACGCCCCAAAGAGGCTGTTACCGAAGAAAACATCAAAAAAGTCCACAAAATAATTTCTGATAACCGTAAAGTGAAGTGGATTGAGATAGCTGAGACCCTAAAGGTATCAAAGGAACGTGTTGGACATATCGTGAATGCATATTTGGATATGAGAAAGCTCTGTTCAAAGTGGGTGCTGCGCGAGCTCACAATCGATCAAAAACTACAACGAATTGATGATTCTAAGCAGTGTTTGGAGCTATTCAATCGTAATAAACCCGAATTTTTGCGTCGATATGTGACAATGGATGAAACATGGTTCCATCATTTCACACCGGAGTCCAATCGACAGTCAGCCAAGTGGACTGCACGTGATGAATACTAAAAATGCTATAACTCATATACTAATAGTGCAACAGCTATTAAAGTTATACACGTGTCTTTTGAAGGTTATGGCTAAATAAAATTCATACGGATTTAATACTAGTAGCACCATCTATGTGTCAGCCTACGAACTTTTCAGCATACCTTTTAAGTAAACAATGAAGTTCCTTAGCAGTCAAGCATATTTTATTTAAAACAAATGTTTTTACGAAGCAAGCATTAAAAATAAATAAAATCAATTTTGCAATTTCATTTAACTTGATACTTTATTAGAATTTTTAAATTTGGATTATATTTTTGGTAAAAAATTTGTTCTTTTCAATTGATGAATTTTGAATTTGCAATAATTTTTAAGGAATATGTTTGTCACAATAAGTTTCATTGTTAAAAAGCCAGAATTCAAGATGGGGCATAACAAAATAATTTTCAAGAATGATGCCTATAATAAAAGTAATTTGCTTTTCCCATTTATTTAGATTTAATTTTTTGTCAAATTCTTTTAGTGCTGCACCATGTTGTTGTTAAATATTTGAAGTGCCAAATTGATGTCTTTCAAGATTAGTAGGTCATAACGCTTTTGAATTTTGAGCTTATATCATCTTTTAGACCAGGGGTCTCCAAACTACGGCCCGCCAATGTTATCCATCCCGCCCGCGATAGCGAATAACTTATTGTTGCTGTAATAAGTTGGATAAAAAAACACAGAATGATAATAACTCGGTTTTATTGACTTGCTGGGTAAAGCTTAATGACAAGCATAATATGCAGAAAATTTAACTTAAGCATAACAACTAACAAATAATTGAAATGAATCCCACTAAAACTAGAGAACATTCCGCGGTTACCCGCATTAGTTATGTTGGGATAAAGAGTATCGCATATGTATGTATGCATATCGATGTTTGGAATGTATATATCCTGAATCAAACATATGATTTTTATCCTGAAAATCCCTCAGGAACGGAAAAGCTAAATGAACGCGAATGAAACCATGGAGTATCCACTTGTAAAAAAATACTAATCAGATTTAAGTAATTATATATATAATGTCAGAAAAATTAAAATGGTTTTGGACTTTGGTACTTACTGGAGTAAACAGTATGGCCCGAAGGTTGGAAAGTTTGGAGACCCCTATTTTAGACAAACATCTGAACTGCCCAATCTAAATATTCAATAATCAAAATTTTTATTATATAATACAAAATAAATAATTTTTTGGGGGGATTTTATACATGAAATTTAAAAAAGTATAATTATTAATGTATAATTATAATTATTTTTATAATTTATAGACAACAGAAAATTGAAGCTAGCCAAAAGTTTTTTCCAAATTGTTCCTTTAATATAAAGGCAGAACTGCTCTATTTTATTACTATTCTATGAGTATCATGCGTTTCGTTGCTAAACTTCAGAGAGGAAAGATCGGTTGATACTTTTATTTTGCGTAGTCATAATTTCTTATTGTATCTAATTATCATTTTGAAAATTCTTCATTTTAAATAGTTTTTTTCCTGGCAATGTCTATTTGAGTGTATCATATTCATTTTTAGTTTCCTTAACAAATTACAGTTTTGTTGTAGTTCTACTATGCCTGAAAAGTTTTTTTTTTTTTCTTTTTCTGATGCAGCTGGCAAACACTTTGGACAGCTTGGTCTTGGATGCCTTAAGGCAAGCGCTGCACAGACGTTACTCACTTTGCATTACCCAGGGTGTCACTTGAAGATAAGCCACGGACTCGAAGTAACAACGCCCCCTCAACGCTCTACGATCCCATTAGAGCGGGACCTACGGTTTAAAGTGGATTCCGAACCTCCATAGCACCGCCGGGACTCAAACCGAAACCTGTGGTACCGAGTGCCAGAGTAAAATTAGAATAACCGACATTTCTCTTCAATGTCAGTAAATGCATTCGAACCTGCTCTCTGTATATAGAACCAGGTTTCAAATTTAGCGCCTTAGACCTCTTGGTCATTCTGACTTCGCCTGAAAAGTAAGATCAATTATTTTTTTTTTCAAAAACTCTTTATTTATTCTTCAAATTTATGTCATCGCCATGAAAGTCAGACACAAAGCACTTACTCAATTAAAAAAGAAATATACCAAACACATGAAATCAGCTTCTTTAAAAAAGATATGCCAAGAGTAAAAATAATTTTTTAATTAAAGAGTGAAAGTAACGAGTAATTTCTTATTGTATCTAATTATCATTTTGAAAATTCTTCATTTTAAATATTTTTTTCCCCCGACAATGTCTATTTGAGTGTATCCTATTCATTTTTAATTTCATTAAAAAATTACAGTTTTGTTGTAGTTGCCTGAAAAGTAAGATCAATCATTTTTTTTTCAGAAATTCTTTATTTATTTTTCAAATTTATTTCATCGCCTTCAAAGTAAATCCCCTTCAGACACAATGCACTTACTCAACTAAAAAAGAAATGTTACCAAACATATAAAATCATCTTCTTTGAAAAAGATATGCCAAGAGTAAAAAAGAGTAAAACCCAGTCGAATCAGCTTTTTGGCGGTGACTAAATTATTCAAATGCAGCACCGTCTGTCTGTCGCAAGATCGTTTCTTTCCCTCTTGGCCTTGAGGAAGGTGACAGCTCAACGTCGCAAACAGCATCGCGTAGCCAAGTCTGCATTACGTAATGCGCCTTGCCAAAGAGTTCAACGATACCCGACTATTCTGGCACAATGCACATTCAATTCTTTTACATCGTCTCGGAAAGTCGAGACGACACAATACTTTTAAGTATACAAAATGTGTTACAGATTAGTATGTGAAGCAAAATATATTTATTTTTAAACATCAGAATGCTGTTTGCCCTCTAAAATCCCTTACTTGTGTAAGGTTTAATTATTCTTATATGAAGTTGGTGAATTTTGATATTGGAGGAAATATGCTAAACTGATTAGTGTCCATTGTTTCCCAAAGAATGGCCCTTGTCAAATATCAGACCACTTTCTCTGAATTTGTCCAACTCTGGGATGGTTTTGTAAGGTTTAATTATTATTATAACCGCGAGAGATTGCGGTTATAACTGGTGATTGTGACCAGTAACAGGGATTTTAACTGTGTGGTAAGTACATGCGGTGAGATTTTCAGACCACGAGGAGAACGCTAGGAGCATCAGATGAAAACAGACGGTCAGGGACCGGCTCTTGGTTTTTAAATATTAATGCTATTGTAGAAGAGGCCATGTGTATGTATGTACTAATATTGTAAATAAACTAATGTAAATAGAAAGAGAGGTTGGTATTACATCCTGACACAACTAGTTGCTAGCATAGCAGCTAACACTTGAATAAAATGGTCATTCGATAGGTGTTACATTTTGTAAAGCACGACTAGAAAACGATAAATGAATGTTGGGAATGAAGTTTTAACCCACGCCCTCAACGGCGAGAATTTGAAGAGGGGATAGTGGTGTGTCTTTTGGTAATTCTAACTTCTTCTTCAATAACGCAACAGCCTTATGGTGGGCCAAGGCCATCTGCCTACCTGGAAGAGTCCGAAAAATAAGATTTTTTTCTTTTTTACGAGTTAGGATTGTCAGAGCTACGCCCAATGCTCTACAGTCATATTAGACCGGGACCTACGGTTTAAAGTGGATTCCGAACCACTACAAACATCCATGGATCTGCCGCGACTCGAACCCAAAACCTGTGGCACTGAGCTCCAGTCAATCGGTCATCAGCTCCAATTCTAAATTCTGCATATTCTAAATGAAGGGAAAGTAAAGGTAATGCTTATTTGTGCCAATGTTTACGAGGGTATAGAATTTTACGAGGGTATAGAGTGCTTTTTGGTAATTCTAACTTCTGCTCATTCTAAATGAAGAGAAAGTCAGGATAATGCCTAATTACAACATGTTTAGAGATCCTCACAATCAAGTGGTGGATATGCAGTGTGGGATATTCTGCATTTTAAAAAAATAAGTAACATCCTTTAGAAAATGCAAGGATATGCAGACGACGAGCCTCATGTGGTTCTTCATTGACTTAACTGCTATCTTTAACACTGAATTATTTTAACTTTTATAAAAAACATGATAATTAATTTTTTTCCTCTTTGTAAAGTTGATTTAATAATTTGATGAAAAGAACATTTTCATGATTTAAAAGAAGATATAGAGGAAGAATAATAGCTGCATTTTTCACACATTGTTGGGCTGCGTGTTACCGCTTATTTATCCACCAACGAAGAGAACTCAATGTCTTCCAGGAAGACTTTTAGGGTAAGTACCTCACATTTAAGCGTCTTAAAGTAGAAATTTCTCACTAGACAGGTTCACTGTAGATGCGAAACACGCTGCCAAAGTCGCTCTTTAATGTTCTTATTTAATTTTGTTCATCTCAATTAAATGAACTAACAGTTTAATAAAACTTGCATCTACTTTTTGTGATATTTTGCTCATGTTTTCATAATTAGCACATAGTGTCGTCTCACAACTTACAGCAATTATTTAAATTAAAAATGTAACTGTAACAACACTAAAGCTTAATCCTTTTACTATCGTTTCTTTCTAAAATGCTTTGAAATTTTAAACCTTGACGTATTGTGTGCTCCATTTACATTTGGGAATGCCCGATTCGCGGCCCAGTAGCAATGTGGTTAGCATCCATCCGCTGAGCTTCCATCCACTGGGGGCATTGTTACAGACACTGTTTCAAACAAGGAGACTCGGTGGCGTGTGTGATGTTCAACATCTTGTCTCGTTACTACCTATCTTGCTTCCCAACATATTACCTAGTGGGAGTTTTCCAGGGTTTCTCCTTCTAAAAATTCTCCCGAAGACCTCCTAAAAGGCCCTCCTTCTTCAGCGACTCGGAGCCAAGTCAGACTTCTACCTACGGGGGCCCCATCACAACAGAAGCTGCCTCCTTAATCCTCATCCATGAGTAGACTACTCATGGAGCGCGCTGCCGAACACTGAAGATGAATCACAACAACATTTGGGCTGTTGAAATTTCCATAAAAATTGAGGAATAAGGGAAATCTTCAAGATTCAGAGTAGCCCATAACTTATATGCGTGTCAAGGTTGAAAGTGTGGGAAGAATAAAAGGACGTCATAAAAAGAGCAAAGAAACAAACAGATTTTTAAATTTGTGTACCAGATATTTCAACTATAGTCCCAACAAAAATCTCGACGACATCAATAATCTTGACATTTTTTCAACTAAAATTTTATTCAAAGATCAATTCATTAATTTTTTTTCTCTAATGCAGCTGGCAAACACTTAAACAGCCTCTTGCCTCTTCTTAAGGCAAGCGCTGCACAGACGTTACTCACTTTGCATTACCCACGGGGCGCGCGTAACTTGAAGATAAGCCACGGACGCAGAGTAGCAATGCCCCCGCAACGCTCTACGATCCTATTAGACCGGGACCTACGGCTTAAAGTGGATTCCGAACCACTCCAAACATCCATGGCACCGCCGGGACTCTAACCCGAAACCTGCGGTGCCGAGCGCCAGAGCGCTAGTCACTCGGCCATTCAGGCCCCCGATCAACTCATTAAAGATGCGCGAATTCTTCTTCCCACCTTCATTTTCCTCCGGTTTCACTCTTAATTCAATCATCCAGTGATTCCCTTCACATCGCATCACTTTGTGCATTTTTAAATATTTACGTGTTTTTCTTTAAAGCACCGGAGATTTCTTAAAGACAGAAAGCTCCACCAATAAAATCTCCATTTACTGTCATGATTCTCTAAATCACTGTGATTGAGAAGGAGATTGAAACTAGTAAGGAGGTAAGTGGATCTTGCAAATATTCTTCATCGATATTAGATAAATCTTGAGATGTATTTAATACAAAATGATTCAATGGAAATAAGAAAGAAATTTTTAATCATGCCGCCATGAGTTATTTTCAGTCAAAAATCTGAAGAAGTCTTGAAGTACATAATTGCTTTATTTGCTAATGCTATTTATTTTTATGTGTTGTCGTGGGTCAGTGATAGCTTGTCTAGACAGCACGTCCTCAGCCTGACTAGAGAACGAGAGATGCGAGTGGTTCTCGGTTTCGAACCAATTACAAACCGTGCGGACGAAACCCACGTAGTGAGTCAACTATCTCGCTCCGTTTCAACTAGAATCAATTCTTTCCGCACATCAGAGGGATTTCACGCGGATGCCATTTTCGACCAGCTGTCACTCAGAGCCTGAGATTACACGGAATGTGGTTTATTTCTCGCAGTCACTCGAAGTGAGAATTCGCCTGACTCAATCTCTCGTCTGGACACGGCTTTAGGTTTCTTCTGATAATAGGCATCGAAATATATTCACTTTAAAAAATGAGTAGACCTTAGAGGAAATTGTGAAAAAGTTTTTGCGCTTAGTTCAGTGTCTAAAGCCGTGCCCACATGAACGAGGAAACGTTTTTGAGCACTGCGCATCAAACAGGTTTGTTGCAGCTTAGATGGAAATAGAGACACATACGGTTTTGTTTACGAGTTGTTTTTTTTAAACACAGGGAGGGGAGAGACAGTTAACGCTCTGCCTGGCATCGGTTTTTGATCGCCCATCAAAAACCTTCGGAATCAAGACTGGGAGTTTGCTCATAAGGGGAGGAAAACGGGGCTTGTTTTTCGAGTTTACAAACTCCAAAACAGGCGAAAGTTCAACCCACTTTTTCAAATATGGACGCAGCCTTTCTAGTCAGAATGTGAATAAGAGGAACATGTGATTCCTTGTTGAAATTAAAATAAATACATAAATAATTTCCACGCAATTTTCATAATTTCCCCGAAAAGTTTTTGAGCACTGTGCATCAAACCGGTATGCCATTGCTTAGATGGAAATAGAGACAGATGCGGTTTTGTTTACGAGTTGTTTTTTTTAAATACAGGGAGGGGAGAGACAATTAACGCTCTGCCTGGCATCGGTTTTTGATCGCCCATCAAAGGGTTTAAGTTCTTCCTGAAACAAGACTGGGGGTTTACTCATAAGATGAGATAACGGGGCTTGTTTTTCGAGTTTACAAACCGAAACACTCCAAACCAGGCGAAAGTTCAACCCACTTTTTCAAATCTGGGACGCAGCTGTTCTAATCAGGAATGAGTATAAGAACAACATACGATTCCTTGTCGAAACTAAAATAAATAAATAAGTAATTTCCACGCATTTGCTGTTTCGTTCTACCCATCAATAGTGCTCCAGAATCAGCGAATAAAGAACCAGCCATCTGCTTTACTTAAGCGAAAAAGAGAAAAATCTGAAAAATCTCATTAATTTAAGTATGTCTTTGCTTTTTCGAGTTTACAAAAGGAAACATCCCAGAAAAGGGCGAATGTTCAACCCACTTTTTCAAATTTGGACGCAGCTGTTCTAATCAGGAATGAGTATAATAAGAACAACATACGATTCCTCGTCGAAATTAAAATAAATAAATAAATAATTTCCACGCATGAGCTGTTTCGTACTTTCCCCTCAATAGTGCTCCAGAATCGGCAAATAAAGAACCAGCCATCTGCTTTATTTAAGCGAAAAAGAGAAAAATATGAAAAACCTCACTCATTTATGTATGTCTTCGAAATCTCTGTCACCGCCAAGCGAGCGGAGATTGTATGTTTGGCCTACATAGGAGTGTTGGGCAAAAATAAACCGCCAGCAAAACAGGGAATAACGCTCAAAAAAGTAAACAACCACCTACAGAAAAAGGAGGTAAGGGTGGGAACAGTGTCTATTCCTCGCATTTCTCTCACATATTCTTAGAACCAGGGACAGCTGCCAGCAGAAATGAATGCTCCGTGTAGTTAGAAAAAGCGCGGGAATGTCTACCCGGTGACGAATCCGACTGCAACCTCTGGTCTCGAATCCTCCCTCTATATATAGATATAACTGTCTTTTCGGTGCTGGGTGGTGGTTGCTTTTCGGTTGGAAGTCAAACAGGTGTTGTTTTGGGTAGCAAGATGACTACTTTGGACAGTGCTTCGCGATTTTATTCGAAGGCTTTTAATGATTATTTGGTATCCAGAACTTTGGATAAACCAATGGTAAGTACAGTTCTTATGTGCAACTAATTAATCTATTTTATTAAATTCTTCCCCCACCCCCGAATCAGAGGAACAACAGCGTAATAACAAAAGTTATTAAATAAATTTAAATTTATTTAATAGCTTTTGTTAGTACGCTGTTAAGTTTATTTAATAACTTTTAATTAAATTAATTTTATGAATTACTTTAATTAAATTTCTGAATTACTTTAATTAAATTTCTGAATTACTTTAATTAAATTTATCAATTTAATATTTTAAATTCATTAGTTTTGTGAAACTCTATATGATAATTTCAACACGATAAATCCATTTTTATTTCTCAGTTTTTATGTGCAAGTAGATTAAGGATGATAATTTCTATTTTGGTTAGCACACCTCTATTTTATAATTATTATTGATTACTGAGTTGATTTTTTTAACATTGCCAATTCAATAAAACTTATCAGATTTTTTTAAAATACTAAAATATTCAGATTTTGTTGTATTTAACAATAATAAAATACTCTATGTTAAATAACCACAGTTATGTTTTATTTTAGTACATAAAGTGTTGTTAAAATTTTTAACTATTAAAAACAACTTTCACATTAGTTGGAATAGTTTACTATTAAACTAACATTTTACGAAGAAAATTGTTATCCATGTGAATGTAGGGCCAACCCTTTTTGCCAGTGGCAATTGGAGCAGCTAAATTAAAAGAGCAGGTTGGAACTCGCTAGTGGTGTCTGTCGTAGTCACTTCAGAATTGAGAATTTTCACTGCAGTTCATTTCTCAGCAGTATTGATAAGAGGAGAATTGATGGCGATTGTGACAAATGTCGTGTATCGACACTGGGAATGTTTAGTAGGAATTTTGCAGATTTTCTCCAACACAATACACAAATACGGGGTAGTTCTTTCTGAAAGCAATGCCTTGCCTTCATAACCCATTTGTATGTATAAGCAGAACATAAAATAATGCACACAAAAAAAAAAAAAAAAAAAGAAAAAAAAATCTATATATGTTTAATAAATATATATAAATAATGTATAAGATACATATAGTTTATAATATTTTCATAAATATTGTTATAGAAACAAAAATAATCATTTAAATTCCCCTTTCCATAAAAGAGTTTTACAAAGGAGATGTGAAAAGGACAAAATCAATTTAAATAACACATCCAAAGTCCTTTTATTATCAAAATTTCGTTATTCATTAAAACTCATTAAAGAAATTAGCAATATCGAAGTGTTATTCAAAAGATACGCAAATTACTTCTATAATGGATACTATAAATCTTATTAATGAGATTTCAAACATTATTTTTAATTAAAAACTAAAACTTTGATGACTAAAAGTTTAATAACTTTCCTGGAATATTTAAAAAAAAAAATAATTAATCCCTTTCAATTTTATAATTAAAATTAAAATTTTTTATTTTTAAAATTTCTTCTTATAAATTTGTATTAATAAAATTTAATACACTTCTGATTAGTATGTTCACATTTTTAATTATTTGATAATTATAAGCTATTCGTCGAACTCAATTAAAAAATCCATTTTAAACTAATGCTGTAAAATTGAATAAAACCAATAATGCCTTTAAACCAGTTTCCTTTGAAAGCTTTTAAAAATTCTTATGTTAATATTTAAACTCACTCATTTGTCTATAGTGGGAGGTTTTTCAATTCCTTCTATTAGTTCACACTCTCCCTATATATTTCAATCGTTCATAAAATACTTTTTTTTCATCCCCTCAAGTTCAAATACATTTTTTTTTACTTGTAGTGGATGACACTCGATGTTAATACAGCTTTTTTCAAATAATAATTCAGTAATTAAATTTAATTAATTAATTTCAGTTTTATATGGGAGAAAAAAATTTCTCTTCTATAAGATTTTAGCAGGATATAAATTTAGGCATAAATGCCGTCAGTGACGAAGCGCTAGAAAGAGATTTCTTTTTTCATTCTGGGTTCTAGTCTAGGAAATGAAAAATGAAAAATGGAACATGTGAATAAATGAGTGAGAGAGATGGAAAGTGCGTATGTGTGAGAGAGAGAAAGAATTTTTTTTGAACTTAAAAAAATGAATGAAAATTATTTATAAAGGAGTTTCTGCAATAGGGTGGAAAAAAAAAGTACGAATTGACTTTAAAATTTTTTTTGTTATATTACACGTTTTTTGTAATTTTAATTTTATCCCTACTAAAAGACAAATCACTGGTTTTGATTTACAAATCAGTGATTTAATAAGGAAAGGTCAATTGAATTTCATAATTAGGAATTTAATTTTTTATTTTAAACTGTTCAGTTTTCTTTTTTCCTTATTTGAATGATTGAGTTTTCAGCTTCAGAGGATTGTTACTATGGATCAAATAAAATTCATGAAATGCAATTTTGTTTTGCAAATTTAAAAAGCATTAATGAATGAGTTATTTCTTTCATATTGACTGATCTACTGCCGTTTGAAATGTATTGATGCTGTTACAGAGTTCTGCCATTTCTAAATTCAGGTGTAGCTGTTATATATTAACCAAAGGGACTTTAAATTTATCAGAATATATTTCATTAGTAAAATAACTTCACCAAAACGTTGATTACGCTACCAAAGCTTTGTGGAAATTTCTTCTTTGGAAAGATCCCTATGAGGTCCACACACTCTCAAAGGACCAAAAAGCTTGAAATTTAAGTAAATGGTATGTTTGCTACGAAGAGGTGAAATATTGGCATGCAAATAGCGAATGATTCAAGTGGAGAAAACAGAATGTTACATATTATGGATATCACTAATGTTCAGAGAATCGCAAAAACTGGAGAGTACTCTCGTTCCCCAGAATTCTTTTTTTTCAATTCCTTCTATTAACTCACACTCTCCCTCTATATATCTTGTTCCAATTTCCAATCGTTCATGAAATACTTTTTATGCATCCACACAAGTTCAAATACAGTTTTTTTGAATTTGTAGTGGATGACACTGGATGTGAATACAGTGTTTTTTAAATATGAATTAATTAATTGAATTTAATTAATTCATTTTACTATAAGATTTAAGATATTATTTAGATTTAAGTTGCATGTATCTAATAATAGATGGCGCCAGATGTAAGAGGAAAATTTCAACTTTATTTGTAAAGGACTTTTCTGCAAGAAAGTGAAAGCGAAATAGTAGTAGTGAAAGAAATTAATGAATAGTGAGTGAAGAACTTTTAGTGCTTTTATAGTGTAAGAAAAGTAGGAATTGACTTATATTACTAGTTTTTTTGTCATTTTAATTTTATCCATACAAAAAGCCTATTACAGACAAATAATTGGTTTTGAATAAAAAACTGAAAGGCTAATTAAATTATTTTTTTTACTAATATTTATTAGGAATTTCATTTTAATTTTTAGTTTGTTTTTTTCCTTATTTGAATGATTGAGTTTTCAGCTTTCGAGGATTGTTAATATGGATTAAAATAAAATTCATGAAATGCAATTTTGTTTTGCAAATTTAACTTTTTTTTAAAATTAATTTTTCATTTATTTTTCTATGTGTTTTTAATAATAATAATAATAAAATAAGATTTTTATGTAAATAAAAAAATATCAAGTAAGAAATTTTTCGTGATTTGTGGTTATGCACGAGATAAAACAAGTTATATATTCAGAAAATTTTTTAATAAAATTTTTTAATTTTAAAGAATACAAACAAATGTCTTGCTTATATATAAAGAGGGATGATACTTACATTTCATTTAATTTTTTACAAATATTAAACTAAATACTATTTAAATGTTTATTTGAAGCATTATTTTAAAGGGTAATTATAATATTTGTAAAATATAAAATGTTCTTAATTTTTACGATACTTCCAATTAAAAGAATCCGTGGATTAAATTGATAATTTTTTTTTAATGATTATAAATAGTATATTATCTAAAGTACACACAGAATATGCATGTTATTTGCAAGATTAACAGATCCGTGTATAAATTTACCTCCGTACTTTAGCTGTAAAAAAATATTATCGGCTTATACAGGAAAATATATCGCAGTATTTTGTGTTGTTATTATTTTTGTGATTTTTCTTTCATTTATTGTGATCCGGTTATTTCATAAAACAAAATTTTTTAAAAGTTACGCTTTATAACACGTACCGCCATCTATCGTCAGTAAATGCATTTAAACTGTAACTTAATAAGCAAACAATTACGAAACTTTCCTAAAAAATAGTGTATTCAATATTTAGAAAATATTTAATAAAAGAATCTTTTTAAAAATTCTTGCGTAAAAGGAAACTTTCGCCCAAAGGGACTTAAATAAAATAAAAAAGGGAGTCATGTAAGGTGAAATAAAGTCATCGAATAATGATTTTATCAATCAAAGTCAATCTATCAGTTCATTTCTAGCATTAAGTTTTGCTGCAGAAATAGGCGTCATTACGAAATACCCAGAGGTGAAGTGCGCTGCAGTTGCTAGCTTGCTGGAGGGCTCAGGTTCCGATTCGCTGGTGGCGTGCCTTGCAGGTACTCCTTTTAGAAACGGAAAGATTCGATGGCGAATGTGGCATCGTGTATCGACAGTCAGACTGCCTAGTGAGAGTTTGCAGGATTTTTTTCCCCATAAGACACACTAATGCGGGTCAACTACCCTCGAAAGTCCAGCCTTCCTTAGTGGTATGCATGAGGAGAACACAACGTTCACAGATGCACAAGAACAGAAATCCCACGAAGACTATCGAAATAATTTGTAGATAAAACATTTAGCACTTTTAAAGAACCCCCTTCCCCCCAAAAAACGACTGTGCAGATATACAGGCTACCCATAAAATTTTTAATTTAATGTAAAAACAAAACGCATAACGACAATCTTAAATAAACAAAGAAAAAGAAAAAAAGTATCAATAAATCGTATTTAAGCAATACATTATATTATCAGTTATCGTTCAAAAACTAAAAAACCCAATCAGATTAAATAAAAAAATATAAAAACTATAGAATTCCAAACGATTTTATAAAAAAAAAAACATGGGAGAAATTTAATATAAAAGCATGAGTGAGAAATTTAAATAAGCCAATATGAATGGGGCGTGAAAGAAATTAAAAACAAAATTAACCAATGAGAAACGCTGAAAGTGGTCCAGAACATTGCCTGAAAAAAATTTATCCTAAAAAATGGAATGCTTTAAAACTTACAATGGAAGAGATTCTGTCATTCTTCCATTTAAACTTTCGACTTCCAGATTGTGCCTCAAAAGTAATATTTCATCCAATTTGTTATATAACGGGTAGGCTGAAAGGTTCGCAGGCTGACACATAGATGGCGCTACTGGTATTAAATCCATATGATTTTTAGTTAGCCCTAACCTTCAAAAGACACGTGTATAAATGTGACAGCTGTTGCGCTATTAGTATGTGAGTTATAGCCTTTTTAATGAAGCAACTTTTGTTAGTTTGAAAAAATGGATAAAAAGGAAATTTCGTGTGTTAATAAAGCATTGCATTTTGGCGAAAAAAAAATACTATTGAAGACAAGGCTTGGCTTGATAAACATTATTCGGACTTTGCACCAGGAAAATCAACCGTAGAGAAGGGGTTTGCTAAATTTAAACGAGGCGAAATGAGCACCGGGGGGCGATGCACGCAGTTAAATTGCAATAGACGTTTTGATACGATATAGATGAAAAAATATCTTCACACAGAGTAATTTTCCCCCTTCCGGCTGTAAAGGATTTCATTTGCTGTTGTTGTTGTTGTCGTGTCCATGAATTTAAAATATTATTATTAAAGTTAGATTAAGTCGAAAGTCTTCACGATAGCGGCCGCTAATCTCATTTGCTCACAGCATAAAAAGGACAAAGCGAAATGAGGGAAGAAACCATGTTTTCTCTCCTGCGCTTTCATGACTAAAGGGTTGCATCGCTTTTCGACGAGTTTATTTCTCTACTTTTTTTTTAATTTTCGTTTCAGTAGACAATACTACTCGAATTTTTTTTTTTTTTAAATCTTCCATTGTTTTTTCAATTCCTACTATTAGCTCACACTCTCCCTATATATATCTTGCTCCAATTTTCAATCGTTCATAAAAGGCTTTTTATTCATCCACTCGAGTTCAGATGCATTTTTTTTTTTTTTGAATTTGCAGTGGATGACACTGGATGTGAATACAGTTTTTTCAAATATTCATTCAGTAATTAAATTTAATTAATTAATTTTAATTTTCTGTTTTTAGATTTAAGTTGCCTATATCTACCATGTAATGCAGTTACAGGCAAAAATTCATCAAAGAGGCAATACCCTTCCTTCTATACACATTAATTGGCCTTTTCGTGACAGACGTAATTCAACGAGGCCCACCTGTGGACACACACACAAAAAAATTTACGTGATCCAAATAAATAAAATTAACAATTGTATAAATAAACAAGTAATAAAAAAAAAAAAATTTTTAAGTCAATTCTTACTTTTTTTTCACTCTATTGCAGAAAGTCCTTTATAAATAATTTTCATTCATTTTTGTTAAGTTTATCTGCCGCCATCTATGGGTAGATGCATGCAACTTAAATCTAAAAAAAACCTTAAAATTAATTAATTGAATTGAATTACTGAATTAATATTTGAAAAAACTGCATTCACATCCAGTGTCCTCCACTACAAGTTCAAAAAACAATGCATTTGAACTCGAGTGGATGAATCAAAAGTTATGTCATGAACGATTGAAAATGTGAACAAGATGTATATAGGGAGGGAGGGAGAGTGTGAGCTAATAGATGGAATTGAAAAAACAATGCTAACATAAAAAAATGATGAACGTCGAATAAACAAATTGCGATACATCACAGCTATTCGACATGAATCCAAAGCGACACTTTCTTATGTTGGTTTCTCCTGCAGACTCGCAGACGCACCCCTCCCCTGCCGAGATTCAGCACCTTCAGGAAAGCGGAGAGGAGCCCCCGACCCCTGTCCTCTTTCGTGAGTTCGTGGAGCGAGTCCTACTCGCTCCCGCCCTACCAGCACTCGCACCTCAGCAGGCACGAGATCCCCCTCTGCACCCCGGACGATCTGCTGGACATCATCCGGGAGCCGTCCGGCTACTACGAACTGCCCACGGACCCTTGGAACGAAGTCTATCCGGGCATCTTGCTCAGCGATGCGTAAGTGGAATTGTCTGAATTGATTAATAACAACTTTATATTTTATTTACTTTATGATACAACTTTTATAACAAGGCCATTTTTATTTGAATTGGTTATAGCTTTTTCTTTTTATTGTTTATTAAATTTAAATTTTTGAATTTTTGAATTGAACCTGGTATAAATGGGTCGTAAAAGTCGTCAATCATCATCCATAATAAATTGCCTGTAAACCTTTCTAGAATATTAATATAAAAAAATGCCTTAAAAACAATTTTAATCGTAAGTTCAAAACATATAATAACTATCAGAAACAAAAATAGTAGACGCAAGCGATCCTAAAACCAGAATTAAACTATCAAAATGGTATGAGATGCGAAAAGAGCTGTGATGTTATTTTCCAGTCGAAATTCTTTACCATTGTTAGTGCCATCTGATTCAATAAAAATTAAGTGTTCTTATTAAATTAAAAAATTACTAACAAGAATTGTTTATTATTTTTTTTTTGATTACTCACCAGATAAAATAGTAAAAGCCCATTTATTTATAGTTTTAAAAAATCAGTTATAATAGTTATTTAGTTAGTTATTTATAGTTTTAAAAATATAGTTTTAAAAAATTATCATATCAATCTAATATCTTGTTATAACAATAGAATGCTTGTCATAAATAAGTTAAAGTTACAGTTTTACATATGTAATTAAAGAAGAAATAATTAACATTTTTTTCGTAAGTTAGTTTTACAAATATATATTTAGAGTTTTTTAAAATACAATATACTATATAACATATACTAGTATATGATGTATACTTACCCTCTAGTTTCGCTTTCGTCAGAATCCTTTGGCAACAATGTTGTAGACACTGCTTTCAGGAGACACGATGACGATTGAGACAATATGTGTAAAGTATCTCGCATTAATAATCAAGCTGCCTGTAGGAGTTTTTTTTTTTTTTTGGGGGAGGGTTTCTACCATACTTCCTACAAATGCGGGTAATTCTGCAGGAATTCACTGTCCTCCCCTCATCCCCCGTCGGGTGCACTATTTGTAGTATACATACCCTTTACCTTTTCCCTTTACCTTTCACCTTTACCTTTCAAACGGGAAAGGAACCTAAGTATGGGGCATGACAAAACAAGGATATGGATACCAGAAATGAGAGAAAATAGACATTCGTACGATTAACCCTCCTACTAATGCGTGAAATGAGATTTCTGTGAGAACGCTGGAAAGTCTCGTGCCCATGCAATGCCATCTACCTCGTCTGGAAAGCCTTTCCAATCCGTCATCGCCCTGTGATTCCGAATTCCTTCCGAGTGTATCCTTTCTCTCCTAGTTAGAAGTTTGCTCATTTTTTATTGAGACACCCTCTATCAGAACAACACAATGCTTGACTACTGGAGTAGTTGTAATGTGCAGGTTTTTTTTTTTATTTAAACAGAAGTTTATGTACGTTACTTTATACTAGATTAAATATGAATCGATCATTTTATCTTTATTTCATAGGGATTAGGAATTTTTGAGAAATCTGATTCACTGCAGACTTACGAATGAATTCTAGCTTCCTTCTACTGGTTGCAGAAGTTTGTTTGTGATCTGATGCCTGAAAAACCTCAAATATTTGATGGTCATACAAAATGAAACCCTTTCTTTATAACGATTCTTACGTTCCCATTCAAGCCACAAATTCTTTATAGTTTGAATGCCACATGTGTCGTACTTAATAACTCGGTTGGTTAGAGGTCTTTATACGGAGAATTGCTATTGGAACGCTGTTATTAATTAATAAGTTATTTTTTTAAATAAATTAATAATATACTTATATTACTTTTTTTTCTATCTAATAAATGGGCTTAAAACTTAAGAAACTTCCCTTACTCACAAAGCAGGAGATAGAGGTTGCTATGCAACCAAGGCCCTCCGTTCAATTTGACAAATCGTTCGTATGTCGTATTTAAGGCTTCCACGTCCACAATGAAAGTCTTTTAATCTTCTTTAAAAAAAAAAAGAAGGAAGTTCCCAAATTTGTATGATTAGGTCTCCTATTAATGCATGAAATGAGATTTCTGCGAGATGCCTGGAAAGTCTCGTGCCCATGCAGTTCCATCTACCACCTGGAAAGCGTTTCCAATCCGGTATCGCCATTTGGTTCCGAGTCGTTTAGTTGTACTCTTTCTCTTTTTGTTAGAAGTTTGTACTTTGGGGTTGAGATACCCTCTACAAGAACGATACAATGCTTGACGGCGTAGTAATAACGTCAAAGTTTTTTAATGTTACTTCATGCTTTCTTAAATATGAATAGTTTCAAATACTTCATGGTCATACAAAATAAAAGCATTTCATTGAGACAATTCTTACGTTCCCATTCAAGCCACAAATGCTTTATTGCTTGAATAGCTCACATGTGTCATACTTAGACCATAATGCTCATATTTTCACCTTCTCCACAGCCCCACCGCCCTGTGCACCTCCCTGCTGAGGCGCATGGGCATCACGCACGTGCTGAACGCCGCCCAGGGCAAGGAGAAGCACTGCGGCCTGGTGAACACGTGGCCCGGGTTCTACACGCAGTCCGGCATCCGGTTCCTAGGGGTGCCCGCCTTCGACAACATCGTCTTCCGCATCCACCCCTACTTCGAGGAGGCGGCCGCCTTCATCGACGAGGCGCTCAAATCGGGAGGTAAGCCCTTCTTCGTCATTCTCAAGTATATTCCCCACATAATAATGCCTAATAGTTGCAGCCTTTCAAGCAAGAAGTACAAAATAAAAATAAATCCAATCCTTATTGAACATTTAAAACTTCTCGTAAAATACACACGAATATAGAAGCTAAATATAATCGGATGTCGAGTATCTAATTCTTAATTATAATCGGTCGTCGTTATAGCACCCAATTCTTATTTCGCCATGAAAATAGAATCTATGAATATTCTACTTATACCCGAAATGGAGTATTCGATTACTCCTTTGACTTTGTCAATGTTCTTAAATTTTAGGCATTATTAAGTGCTAGTTGAAAATACAGCATTATGAATTAGGATGAATTTTATAAGGAAAAAAATATCGATTAAAAAGAATCAATTAAAATTAGTTTAAGGTTAATTTGTAAAAAAAGTTTGAATCGTGATTGAAAATCTTATTCGCGAATGTAAAATATTTAATAACGATTGAAAACTATTGTTTGGCAAATTAATAAAAAAAGATATTTAGGGGACATACAAACAATCACATAGACGTAAATGATCGCATCATTACATGGCGTCACTCATTTGCAACAAAAACATAAAAGATTTATTTCATTAAAAAAGAAATAGGGATAGACATAAAAAAAATCTTGTTTCGTGTACTATAGAAATTTAAGAAACCCGTAATGGTTTGACAAATTAAAAGTTATCTTTTGGAAATTAAAGTGGCAAATTGAAAAAGAAAAAATTGATTTTTATCATTATACTGAATAGTGATAGAACATCAGTAGTTAAACAGTGTATCAAGAATGGCATAATATCCTAGTCCTGTGGTTCGCAAAGTGTGCGACCCTGTGATATTCCAGATTAATATGTGTCCAGATATTGCCAGTGTTTCCCTTGAAAGACAGCTTTTGTTATAAATTAACTTTCCTGATCGTTTTTTTTTTTTTCATTTATTCGCATAATATTCTCAGCGATAATTCACCAAAGAATGTTTCCGAGAAAGTAGCCTTAACAGTTGGTTACTAGAAGTGTTAGCGTCCATGTGATTTTTAGTTTAAAAAAATTTATATTGTAGCTTATGAGATTCCTCCTTTTGTGAGTTGAGGAGTTGATGATTTAACATTAACCGAAGAACTAGTAGTTATATCCAATCACAGTGGATTGAGGATTAAACACAAGGAATTGTCTCTTAAAAGCTTCTTTAAAAATGTGTCAGAATCTAAAAAAAACTTTGGAAATTTTACCACAACTTTCAATGTCCTATTTATGTGAATTAAGATACTCTACCTTCACCACAATGAAGTGTAAAAAGAGAGGAAATCTTCGTATTGACAAGAAAATGAGTTTGCCTTTTGCCCAGACATTGAATAAATCGCTAGGACACTTCAGGCTCGTGTTTCTCATAAACACAAGAATAAATAAACTTACGGCGCGTTTCATAATTTTTTCATCGCATTATTTTTTTCTGTTATATGACTTAACTATTACGACATATTTCTCAGAAATTCATATATAGTTCGCTAACAATTATGTGTAGGATTTTAAATACGCCCCGACTTGCTTGAGACCACTGTCCTAGTTCAATATTTCTTCTACAACTGAATCCGCACATTCTATGAATTACGCATTCTATGCGAGATAAAAATAAACCCATACCGCAAAATGAGTGTCATTAACTTAGATATTCCATTTAAAAACGTGTTTTTCTCTTCGCAGGAAAAGTGCTGGTGCACTGCCAATGCGGCATCAGTAGGTCGGCCACCCTCGTGTGCGCCTTCCTCATGCTGAAGCGAGGCTTCACAGCCCAGGAGGCCGTGAAAGCCGTGCGCAACAACAGGGCCATCATACCCAACGACGGATTCCTGCGACAGCTCTGCGACTTGAACGACAAACTCAAGCGGAAGCCCACCATCGACTACTTGTAACGGCTCCCAAGTAGTGGATTCGTTCAACTTACAGGTGAACCACCAGGGCCGGATTTTCCTATAGGCTAACTAGGCTTCGGCCTAGGGCCTCAAGATCAAGAGGGGCCTACATTCAAATTGTTAGCAAAATTAGAATGACACTATTCTAAAAACAGTAAACACTAAAACACTGAATCGAAAATAAGGAGGAATTCTACACATATGGCTCATAAGCAAACATAATAAATAATTTACAAACTTAAAAATGGGAGGTGAAAGGACCTCATAAGTGGAATAGCCTAGGGCCTCTTTTCATCTAAATCCGGCCCTGTTCACCACAGAGCTGTTTAAAAAAATTCGCGGATCAGTATCATTTCATTACGATAAATACTGTGAAGTAGTCTTGGTTTAACAAGGTTTTTAAAGGTTTCGAATATTTATTTAAAAATAACGACTGCATAAAAACATTTGAAAATTGTTTATAATTGAAAAACTGGTTGATTATTACTTTTTTTTTCATGAAATATACGAAATAATAATCAGAATCCTCAATTTAATTTAATTTTTGCGAAGACTTTCTACCTTAACTGTATAACCCACCGAAAATAAAAGGGTTGAATCGAAAGACTGAATCTACTCGATTCAATTCATTTTTGAAATTCAATCTGCTGATTCGTCCAATGAATCGATTCATTTCAAAGCTGACGATACGAACTTCTTTTTAGAATATTTATTTCAATGTAATATTACTGTAAAAGAAGAAAATGTTTCTTTGTTCAACCTTAATTAAAGGAATTTAATAATTTAATTTTCTTAGGAAATTAAGTTTAAGTATACATTTTAAGTAATTGAAAAAAATAGCGGCATTTTAATTAAACATAGAAAAATGAGTTATATTTTAATGGGATATTTTTTATTAGAATGCCCTTATAATTCTGAATGCTCCGGAAATTAATTTAGTAAAGGCTAGTTTGAGCAAAAGAGAGGAAGACATTATTTTAACCGATAGTCATGGAGAACAAATAAAAAAAATTCAGTTTTTCAGAAAAGTTGAAATTTTTTCATTAAAATTATGCTTTTTTTCTGTCATATCATTCTACTTGTTTTATTAATTGTTTTTTTGTATTGTCATAAAATCAAATATATTAAGATATTTTCTTATTAACTCATTCATATTATTTATTTGAATTTCATATGCGAGCATATTTTGAAGTAACTAATTTCCTTTATCACAATTTTAAGTATTCAAGATAAATTTATGAATAAAGTAATCTTTTAATTTATAAATCTTACGCCTAAGTTTACACATAAATAAACAGTCATCTACTGGGCTAAAGCACAATTTTCAATAATATAAAGAAAGAAAACATACAAAATGAATAATAAAATTGTTAAAAAGTTATAAATTGTTTAAAGAGATTAAGGAAAATTAATTCAAAAATATGCTTCTATTGTTAAAAAAATTCGAATTACACAACCATGAAACTTGTTTATCATTCTCTTATAATTGGATATTAAAAATGAAGGGTTGTAAACAGATTTTAAACTTTTATTTATTTTTTAGTTCTTTTTATTAGTTTTCCAATTTAATAATGCATTTAATTCTAAAGAGTTATTTACATAAAAAGTTATTTAACGAAAGTTAACAAAACAATTCAAATTTTATGTAATTTTTTATGGTATTATTTCAATAATTCTTCGATTTTTAGCCAGTATTTTAATAAATTTTTAAGTCGAATTCCATTATTTTTAATATTCAAAAAATAAATTTTTTTTTTGAAATAATTCTTCTATGTCATAATTTCTTTGAAAATTATTTTTATTAAATGACGAATAAATGGTTATCTTTCTTTATTCATGGTCCTTTATTTTATTTATTTGTAAATACACGTTTTCTACGAATGAAATAAACATGCTTATTAAAGTATGCTTTGTTTTTTTTGTCTTTTTTTTATTTACGTACATAATTACTTAAAAACGTAGTTCAACAATTAATTAAAAATTTATGAATTGAAAAAAAATGAAGGTATTTTTTTGAAAGCAGTATATCTTAATTTATTTTAATATTGCAATAAAAATAGAAACTATTTAAAATATAAATTTTTATTATATATATAAGGGCCTGATGGGTGAATGACTAAAGCTCGGAGCCACAGGTTTCGGTCTAGGTACAGGCCTGATGGTCGAGTGTCTGAATCTCAGTACCACTGGTTTTTGGATTCGAGTACTCGCGGTGCCATGGATGTTTGCAGTGGTTCGGAATCCACTTTAAGCCGTAGGTTCCGGTATAATATGACTGTGGAGCGTAAGTCTGACAACTGTACCTTTAACAAAAAAACCATCTCCTGTCTCGGGATATGCCAGTAGGCAAGACGGCCTTGAGCCACCATGGGTTGTGTTACCAGGGAGTTAGTTATATATATAAATATGTATCATTATATTTAAAATAATTAACGTTATAATCTTCATTATATTTAAAAAAATACACGAAGTAGTTTTTAAATTTATCTATATATAAAAATGCAACATTGATCGAATAGCAATTTTTTTTTTCAATTTGATTCAAAAATGTATTATAGGTTGGTTTGCAGAGATTAAATTGTGTAAAATAATTATTATTCTCTCTGAGGAATAATGATTATTTTAAACAATTTATACAAGTAATAAATAAAGATTATTTATTATCTTTATTTATTACTTGTAAAAAAATAAAGCTATAAAGATTACTTGCATTACAAAAATAATACAAGTAATCTTTATTTGCCCCGAATGGTTAAATACTATAATTAATTCTAAATAAACAAACTTATTTAAAAATTAACATAATTCATTTACAACTCAACCAGTCGACTCCCACCAAATTGCAATCTAGTGAAAAAAAATGACGCCACACAATACGTGCTTGAAAGGGTTTCTATAGCAACATGCAGATTCAAACTTACAACGATAAATTCTTTCATAACGTAGATAACGATAACACTATCGGAGATAGCGATAGTAAATCTTGGCAGCAGGGTTCATTCATGACTGAAGTGTTTACCACTCCTCATTATCATCATCCACGTCTGAGGATAATTGGCCTTCTCGAGTGCTCTCTCACGCACAAGAGTCTATTGTTCGCCCATGTTTATTTTTAATCACGCCAATCGTGCCGCCGCCCTGCATTGTTATGGAAAAATAAAAATAAATATGTCTGTTAAATCGGAAGGAAATTTTAATGTGTATAAATAGTAACAAAAATTAAAAAAACATAGGATAGAATTTTTTTTTTGGAATAATATATCCGTACTCAGAACAAAATTATGTCGATCGAGAGCAGTCAAAACAAGTAATAAAAAAATTTTTTTTTTAAAGTCAATTCCTACTTTTTTTTCCCACTATATTGCAGAAAAGTCCTTTATAAATAAAGTTGAAATTTTCCTCTTACATCTGGCGCCATCTATTGGTAGATACCTGCAACTCAAATCTAAAAAAAACTAAAATTAATTAATTATATTTAATGAATGAATTAATATTTGAAAAAACTGTATTAACATCCAGTGTCATGCACTACTAGTTTAAAAAAATGTATTTTAACTTGAGTGGATGAATAAAAAGTATTTTATGAACGATTGAAAATGTGAACAAGATGTATATAGGGAGAGTGTGAGCTAATAAAGGGAATTGAAAAATGAGTGTCCTTTTGTTTGAGATGTATTTTTTTTTCTGTTGAAAAATAAATCCAGTGATAAATATTCAAATAAAACCTTTTTATTACTCGATGTTGCAGTGTATTTAGTTTTTCTATATTTTATCAGACAGGAGAACGGAATACTAAAGGAAAGAGACTGACTGGAGAATTAAGTTTTGCAGTACTGTTAAGGCAATACAACACAGAGACGTTTTCTATAATAAATAATTTATTTGATTAAACAAGAAGTAAAAAGTTTAAAAAATTAGAAAAATACATTCATTTCAAGGTGTTATTATGACTGATGGGCTGTCATCAAGTTTGATTTTTTCTCTGAGCTTTAGCAAAGCGGGTTCCAACAGCCAGACGAAGCCCGTAGTCACAGACAAACCTCCAGTAATGTAGAACATCCCGTCATAGGATCCTACTTTGTCACGAAAGTAACCTGAAATGTACACATAGATACTCAAAATACAGTACATTATCCGTTTTAACATAATTATATACATTAATTTAGTTTAGCCAGTTAGCCAGTTGCCAGTTAGCCATCAGCCAGTTTGTAAATTTATTACTTGGAGACTACTATTTAAATTATAAAGTCTTCCGTGCGCAGGTAGTATTTTAGAATTTAGCGATTAACACTTTTGCTGTAGATCTCGTGCCAGCTTGTAATGTACCGTCAGTGCTTAGGAGCCAAATACGTGCAAGTGCGTGAAATGGAATGTTGACTCAATAGCCAGTCACGCGATAGCGCAGGAAGAGAAGCGCCTCAGAATTTTGTTTCAGCTTTAATCTGCAAATGTTAGGTGAGACTGTTGATATTGGCGTGGGGTAAAAGTAAGCGAGTTGTAAAGGTATGTGGTTTCGAATGTGTAGTTTTATTAGTTATTAAAGCAAAATCTTGCAATATGAGTTGTAGACAGGGCCGGATTTAGATGAAAAGAGGCCCTATTCTATTCCACTAATGAGACCCTTTCACCTCCCATTTTTAAGTTGGTAAATTACATGAGAGATAATAAAACACATCATTACTGTGATATATATCGATTTGTTAAATGACACATGTTGTGATGGGTACTCATCTTTATAAAAAATGTGGCATGGATAATAAATAAAAACGAAGTCGAGAACACTTATTTGGACATTTATTCTCAGCACCCTATAGAGTACTTGTAACAATAACTCATCAAACATAAACACACAACATTTACAAAGAAACAAAATTCAAACAATAAAAATCTTTGCCCACGAAAATAAAATACGCAATAAAAATTATCATGTTTTCTATCAAATTAAATTAAATATATTCAATACATTGAAGATTAAAGCAAATTCAATTCAGATAAATTTATTTCATAATTTCTCCTTATTTTCGATTCAGTGTTTTAGTGTTTACTGTTTTTAGAAAAGTGTCATTCTAATTTTGCTAACAATTTGAATGTAGGCCCCTCTTGATTTTGAGGCCCTAGGCTGAAGCCTATTTAGCCTATAGGAAAATCCGACTCTGGTTGTAGAGGTAATAGTTCTGCAAAAAAAAAAAAAAGTGCAATCTAATAATCCTCTAACAGATAATGAAATTGCAAATGTGTTGGACGAGTTTTGGATGAGTATCCGATTGATGCGAGTTCATTCCTCCCCAAGGTGCTCATATTATTATTTCGGACTATACATCATTGTAACCCTACTCTTCCACTCTATCAAAAATCTCATCAAAAGATCAATTAAAGTCCGCACTCAAGAAGACCTCTATAACCGTGTTTCCCAAAAGTCCTGGAAGAATGCCATCCCAAATCTATGTAATGTTCCGAGGCGTAGAGCATTCGCTCATTTCCGACTCGCCACTGGACATGACTGTCTGCGTAAACATCTTTACAGACTCAAAATTGTTCCTTCCCCGATATGCAGCTCTGGAGAGGCCATGGACTCCACGCATCTATTGCACTGTCCTGCGCTGAGCAAGACTTTTCTCGCCGAGCAATATTGCGATATGTTAGATTAATGAACTCTGTTTCAGCGTGTTTTGTTGTTTTCTCTGTTCTTTTTTTTATTTTTCGTTGTTCTGTAACTGTTCATAATCTGTCATTGGAAATAAAAAAAAACATCATTGTAACCCACTCATAATAATTCATTTATTAATATAAATGCTAAAGTATCCAAAAGTGATAAAGTATCATTATAAAAATAATGCATTTTGTCACTTATTATCATTATGTTATCATTACGCAGCCAGCTCTTAATGCGACATTTCGGTAAATTTCAAATAATTTCACTTCTAGTTACCTACGAAGGCGCTGTGACTCATTCAATAAATTCCATCAGGAAAGCCTTAAGTATTACTCAGTAATCAGCTTAGTCATATTTCATTACCATTTTTAAATCCTATTTTGTTTTTAAAAAGAAGTGCCGTCTTCCATTTCTACTGCTGGGCAAATAGTCACAACGACTTTACGACTTACACTGCAAATTTGCAACTAATGCAAATGTAATGCAAATTTTAATGTGCCTGACGTTGATAGGCAGTTAAATGTTTCGCCAATCTTATTTGATTTGTTATAGTTTGGCATTTAGAAAATGGTAAGAAATTGATAAGGTTAACTTAACCTTCAGGTGACAACCTAATGAGCCTCTGACAGATGATGAAATTGCAAATGTGTTTGGCTGAGCTTTCGAGCTCGTTCCTCCCCGTGGTTTGAAGTAGTGATATCATTGCAACCAATTTATAATAATTCGTTTATATTAAATAATTGTTAGTGATGGAATGCCATACAAAAATAATGGATTTTGTCACTTTTCATTATTTTATTTCATTTTTACGCACGACGTAGTGTGGCATTTAGGTGTAGCGTCGTGGCATATACTAGACCTATAACGGCTTCAAGAAGAGGGCCACTTTCAGGTTCATGGGAACACTTTAAATTTTATTTACAAGCAATATATATATGTATATATATAAATCTATTTACAAAAATTGAAAATTAGGGATATAAATTCGATGCACAAGTGCAGTTCATTCCAAGTTCGGATACTTTCAGAGTTCTCCAGTTTACGACGAGTCTAATGCACTATGTGCGGCAGATCTTCATTATCACAAAGCGTGGTACACGAACCACAAAAGATTCACTTTAGAAAAAAAAAACAGGCGGAAACGCCGTAATTATTAGAATAACATTATTAATTATTTGTAAAATTTTGATTTGCTCTTGTGCAAATAAAGTTATAGCAAAAAAAAAAAAAAAATGAATTTTTTATTTCAAAGAAATTGCGAATCTTTATTTAAAAATTTTTCGATTATATATTGCTTCAGTTTCTAATTATAAGACTGAAACGTTTTAAAACAGAAATTAAATTAAACAGTCAATAAATTAAATGATCGATAATTTATGTTAAAAAGAATTCAAGATTTTTTAAATAGGAATTGAAAAAAAAATCATTTTAAATATATTTAAAAACAGTACTAAATTCAATTTCATATTAAAAGCCGCCTATTTGTTTATCACTCTGAACGTTTTTGTCATTGTTTATCGCTAACGTTTTCGTCTTCAACAGCCAGGTCTATTATCTGGGCGGTGATGTATGAGCCCCACAGAAGAACTAAACAATGAAACCCTACTAAACAATGTAGTCACCCTCAAAACAGGGAGAGTAGCATCTATTAAATTGTCGTAACATTGTACCCAATAATGCTTCACATTCGTAACTGAAATATTTCTTTCCAAACATCGCCCATGCGCATGATTACTTTTTAAAGTTATATCTAATAAAGAATTTGGGATGAAAAAAAAAAATAATCTTGATCTTTTGATTTTCCCGATCCTTTGGATCTGTTGATCCAAATCCTTTATCTATGAGAATTTGGATTATGGAAAGAAATGAATTATTAACTGTAGATCTAATTAAAAAATATGAATTGGATTCTTTACCTATGAGTGGTGGAACTGCGAAAGACAGTATACCGCTAAAGAAGGCAATAAAACCTATTGCCAATGATTGTACAGACTGAAGGTACTTCCCAACAAGTATTGGAAACATAACAAGGTTAGCTCCAGACATTATACCAAAGATAACCATCACAGCCATCAGAGTGTCAAAGCCACCGAACATGGGCAGAAGCAGGAAGCAGGCGCCTTGGGCAACCTGCAGCACCATCATGAAATTGGGGATGGACATGTAGTTCTTGTCGGTCACCCAGCCGAAGCACAGTCTTCCGATGAGATCTCCGAGGGACAGCATGCTGATGAAGTATTTGGCGACGTCTTCCGAGAGGCCTTTATCCATGATGTAGTCGACAATGACGGTGATGGCTGGGTCGAACAGCATGGCGAAGGCGCCCAAGGACAGACTGATCATGTGGAACATGGGGTCCTTGAAGATTTTTATCATGCCTTTTTGGATGGAGGCTTCTTGGTGGTGTCCAGGTGGAGGTTGTTGTATGGTGATGCTTATGTCGCCAATTGAGACACTTGAAGTTTTTCTTGATGTCTCTTGTGTCTGAAATATAAATTTCAAGAAAAAAAGTAATCAATATCGTGTGATTTATTGATAGGATGTACTTTTTTTAATAAATGAAACTTATTCTTGTATTACAGGTAAATATTTGTTCTACAGACAATGCAGCATGTCCTTTAAGCTAGAATTAGTTTTAATTCTGCTAGCATTTAGATAAAAAAAACCTACATTACAAAAAAAGGTACATTAGAAAAGCTGCATAAGTTTTTTTGTAAATATATAGTTTGACACCGATTTTGTGCACAAGTAAATATCCTTTTCAAAACCAGAAATGGACGAATGCTAGGAGTGCTAGTCAGATAGATAAAAGCTGTGCAAAAAACAATTCTGGAAGAAAAAAAATTAATTTAATTTAATAGTCATTTTTTTTTCAACCAGTCTTTTCTTTTGATAATACATAATTTAAAATTTTAATTATTTAAAGTTAAATGCATATTTTAATGCAAATTGAAAGCTCTTCGAGAATATTTGAATCCATCCAAATTGGCAACTTGCCACTTTATTACAAAATATGTGGTCTGTCTAACTAAAAAGTAATTATCCCAACTATAAAAATCAGTAAATCCAACTGTACTGAAGTAATTTCATACCTGTTCGGTTTTCCTCTCTCTCAGTTCCGGACTGGATCCCGAGTAAGCTGGATTATCCAATCCATGGCACGAGCTGTTGACGCTACTTATCTCGCTGTTTGCCTGCCTCCTGGAACCTGGTGACGAAGAACTGCTTCCAAGATGATTCGCAGCAGCGTCTTCCTGAATGCTGGACATGATCTGGGTCTGCTTGATGACTTTCTTCGGGACGCTTGTTGACTTCAGAGAGTGGTCCTCGAGCTTGATTTCTATCTTCAGGTCCCTCTGGATCCAGGGGGGCTCCTTGAGCATGATGGAGGCGGGCAGCACGTGCAGGATGAGGCCCCCTGTCACCAGGAAGGAGCCCGCGAGCCCCAGATTGAGCAGCATGTACTCGATGAGGATGGGGAAGACGAAAGACCCGACGCAGGCGCCGGACAGGGCGAGGCCGGACGCCGTGGCGCGGTACTTTTCGAAGTACTGCGTCACTATGACCTGGAAAAGAGTGTTTCCCAGGGCAACGCCGAAGCCTGTAAAGTTCAGCAGGAAAAAAAAATAGAATTTAAACTTTTTAAAGTATATATATATATATATATTTTTTTCGAATAAAGCTTTATTCCAGAATTATCATTTCATTAAAATTGAAAATTGGCATCCCTAGAATTATGACCAATACGGTATTTTGTTTAAATTTATTAGAGAGTTTTTTGCATAACGTTTTTTTATCGTTCGATATTTTTTTCTTCCTAGCGTGCATGCTCATAGCGTGCATGCTTTCCCGTATTTTGGGTTATAAAATATATTGAGTCCGAGTCTCAGAAGCAGCGAGAAATCGCGATAGTATGATTGTTTCCAGACGTATAATATCACAAGTGCGTTAAAATAATACAAAGTGGTACAAAATATTTGTTTAACATGGAGCTCCTCATTCATCTTTCGGTAATTAAAGGACCTCGAATCAGATGTCTGTGAAGAACAATCGCGATAGAATGACGTTTCCAGACATATAATATCAGAAGTGATTTAAAATAATACAAGATAGCACAAAATACACGTTTAACATCTAGTTCTTGATCCATCTTTTGGGTACTTACGGACATCGAGTCCGATGCCTGCGAACCAACATGAAATCGTGATGGAGTGATTGTTTTCAGACGTTATATTATCACAAGTACTCTAAAATAATGCGAAGTGGTATAAAATATTCGTTTTAATAGAGTGAAAATTTAACTTTCGCATTCGCAGTGTTTTGAAATGATACATATCTCAAATACGATTATACTTGAGATATGTATCATTTCAAAACACTGCTCATATACGATTCAATCAAATACGATTATACTATCATGGGCGCGGTCAGTACTTGGGTGGGTGACCACCTGGGAACACCGCGTGCCGTTGGCAAATTGGGGACCTGAATGACCGAGTGTCTAGCGCTCTGGCGCTCGGTGCCACAGGTTTCGGGTTCGAATCCCGGCGGTGCCATGGATGTTTGTAGTGGTTCGGAATCTTAGCCGTAGGTCCCGGTCTCCTATGACTGTAAGAGCGTCACGGAGCAAAAGTCAGGCTTCTACCTACGGGTGCTCCATCACAACAGAAGCTGCTTCCTTCCCCTTCAATCATGAGCACGTATGGGCTCGTGGGCTTGGCCAGCCAAGTGGGATAAGAAACAACAAACAACAACAACAACGATTATACTCGGTGCAATCCATTAAAGAATTCAATTAACTTTGGATTTTTATTGAGTATAATCATTCCAGTCAACAGCTCTCTATAAATTAAAAGTTTCAGTGATGAATTTTCGAAGTACAGGATTAGAATTTTTGTTTCGTTTCTTTTTCTTCTATGTCATCAGCGATTCATTTTGCAAAATACAGTGACACATTAAGTACATGCAAGAAAAATGACTCTTTATAAAACTTTTAGATGGTAATCACAAATTTGCATGAACAGATTTCGTGTACTTACAGTTCTTTTCGCTTGTTGCAATACCTAATTTAACGAATCAATTTTATATCTTAGAGGAATTTGAAGTTTTAATATTTGAAATGGTAATCTATACAGACTAACGTTGCGGTACTTACTAATGTTAAGGCATGGAATAAATATAATTAAAATTGCAACTATCTGAATTTTTTCTATTAGTGTTTGAAGAAATGAATAATTTTTTTCTATTAGAGAGAAGAAATGAATTTTTTTCTATTGGTGTTTGTAGAAATAAATGATTTTTTTCTATTAGAATGAAGAAATGAATTTTTCTATTAGCTTTTGAAGGAACGAAAGAATTATTTCTATTAGCATACAGTAAAATATCTTCCAACATGTTAAATTTTTTTTTCCAGTTAGAATAATTTTAATTTAGTAAAAACGCCCACGTATATGTCCTTGAAGTGTTATGATTTTAAGATAATAATTTTCTAATGGCCTATTCTTCCCATATATATATATATATATATATGAAGAATTGAATTATAAGCTAGTATACCATTGAATTATAAGTTGGTAAAGATTTTCTGGAACTATAAGTAGTGCATATAGTTGGAAAAGACCCCCACCATTTAAGAATCACATCGTGAGTAATATATGCACTTCACGATTACCGTTAAAATTCCGACGAATAAAAACGTTTTTTCATTCAAAGTCTACGCACCATGCATTCCGCCCCAGAGGATGGTGATCCATATGACGTTTGGCGCAAATGTGCACAGGATGATGCCAAGGGAGGCGAAAACTCCGCCAACGATGGTCACCTCTCGAGGACCGTAGCGCTGACCAATGGCTCCGACGAGGGGGCCTGCAAAGAAGAAAAATATTATTCAGATTATTATTAGTCAATATAAATTCTATTTATTACTACAATACTAAATTCTATTCATTACTATATTACTAAATTTTATTTATTGCCTTATTAGTATTAATTTATTACTACAGTTACCTACACAGAAAATTCATTTTTGATCGGCTGTAGTGATTGCTTGCTATCATGTCAAATGTGGATGATTCGCTACAGTCAGTACTTTAAAAACGAATAGATTAAGTGGAGATTGGGGCAGTTTGCCTGGTTAATGTTTCAAAAACGTCGATACACAAGGTCCATCCACCATATCAACACATTTCATGTATTAGCAGTTGAGAATTTTAGTGCCTTTTCTATTAAAAAAAATATTGTGAATAAATACATCTTCCGTGAAATATTTAATATAAGTAAAAAATAACTGCATTTATGACCGAAATTATTCAAATTTTGATTTGTTTAGCGACATGTGTATGTGTGGAAAGTCCGAAGGTTGCTGCAAGGTGGAGTCGAACGCCTGGTGGAGTCAGCAGACAAATAAACACTTTCATGAATATTTTACCATTTTATTAACATTGGTAGGAGTTTGAGGAATTTGAATTCAACTCCAGAAACAGAGAGAGGAGTGAGGCATCTGAAGACGGCGAAAGTTTTGGGGAATTTGGAAGTCAGTGAGAGTGACAGTCAAAGGGAAACCAAAAATATTTTTTATAGAATTTGTGTATAGTATATATAGTTTGAAAAATACAAAAAACCATTCTATAGTATTTAACATTGTATATTTTTGTAGTATATATGCAACAGCTTTGGCTAACAGATTGCAGAGCTACAGGAAAGGAAGAAAAGAATGCACGACGATAAATGTTAAATCAGCTATAAATAGAAAAGGTAATTATGCGTTATTATGAGAAATATGTGCAAGAGTAATTATGAGAAATATGTGCAAGAGTAATTATGAGAAATATGTGCAAGAGTAATTATGAGAAATATGTGCAAGAGTAATTATGTGTTATTATACAATGCATGTGTTAATAGGGTTAGTACAATAATTGAATTTGGAATACGTAGAACGTGAAATTCAAGGAATAGAATAAAATGGGTTATTACCTCTCTATATACACATTTGTGCGTATATGTGAAAAATACTCGAAATATTATGCTGGATGATCAATTTTATAATAAAAAAATATTAAAAATGTTGCGTTTGGTAAGAAAAAAAATGAAGAGAAATCACCTCCCAAATTCCGGACAGCGTTCCTCATGGTGAAGGGCAGATTAGCTTGCAGCCTGGACACGCCGTAGGTTTCTATGAGGGCGACGTAGAAGAGTCCGGTGGTCCTGCTGATGCCGGACAGGAGGGTGTTGATGACGCATGCTGCCAAAGCGATGGCCCAGGACCTCGGGCTGTCCGGACCTTCCTCCTTTCTGGCCATGGCTCACTCAGCCGCTACTCCGTGAGGCACTGAAAGCAACGGAGGTTCAGCGGGTTGGTAACATAGTGGCAACCTTACTCTGTTGCAGATCCTAAAGGCTCGTTCCCGCCGAGGCGTGAGGCGGCGACGCGTCACGGGACAGGGAAGACAATTTTTTCGACCCGCTCACACCGATGTGTCAGAAATCGCTTTACGCCTGGTGAAGTTCCAGTTACTTCTACTAGATAGCAGATCTACTATTGGCTCAATCCAAGTCACATGACGTGGCAAGTATTTGAGAGTCGAAAGTTGGGCAACTCGAAGCGGTGGATTTCAACCGGTTTCAGGCGAACGTGGTGAGGCTAGTGATGGGTCAACGCTTCACGCCTCGGCGGGAATGAGCCTTAATTATCCTGTAGAACGAATTTTCACTATAAGATACAAAGGGAAAATGAGTAATTGTTTCCTATAAAAAACCTCATTGTTATTGGCATATTGTAGGGGGTTGTGCAAACTATTTAAAGCATTGCTTAATACTGAAAATACGTAAATACAAAAGTATTTAGATGGAATACAGACATGACAATTTACTATTCGTAAGACGCAAGGCCCATTCTGTTGGACATTTTCATTTTGCACGTAGGAAAAGAAATGACAGTTTTAGGTCTTGAAATCCTGCATTCTGTTCTATTGGACAATCCAGCTCTTCCATCTGCACAGCAAAACATAAAATGTTTTTTATTGCTATAAGCATTTCTACCAATGCTATAAGCATTTTATTGTTCTATAAGCATCCTAAAATGGTGACTAACAGGAGAAAACAAACGAAGGTATGTCAACAAGTTCATTTTATTTATTTTTACATAGTTTTTTGGCATAAGAATTGATAAAAAAATGTTTAACTAATAAAATAAAGTTGTATTTTTACTGTTTTTATATATTATTTTAGGAATAAAAATGCTCTTTTCTTTCCAATGTTCTCTAAACTGACATCCGTTAATTATTCCCTCAAAATTTCATATCGGAAATTATACTGCTGAAGTCCATAATATGGGATTTTATACTGCTGAAAACCAACATACTGTACATTATAACTGCTGAAGTTCATTATACTGCTGAAATCCAATATTCTGGACATTACACTGCTGGAGACTATTATATTGCTAAAGTGCATTATGCTGGAAATTATACTGCTGAAGTCCATTATATTGGATCTGTCAAAAAGTTTAATTTTCATAATTTTTTTTAAAGGACTTAAGATACTGGCATGCATTACCTTTTAGAAGTTTTATCACAAATTAGATAAAAAACTGATTAAAAAAAACATGGACTTTGGTCTCAAGAGGCTATGAAATTTAATTTCCTCATTTTAGTGTCTTATTAGTTAATTTGCATAAAATAATTTAAATGCTATTTATTAATAAAATACATAGATAATAAAGTAGTTAGATGAAATACAAACATAAATGCTGAATAATACCAAAATTAATTTTCTGTGGTCATTCCAGGAAATGCTTTATAAGTCTTGTTTGAATTCTGTTGGAGTATTACTTCTCAGCAAAGATTTTAACACAAGCGAGTTGTATTTTAAAGAAAGAACGCACATCAAATAAAACGTTTTGCGCCCAAGATTTTTCCTATGTTATATCAAATTGAAACTTATCCCAAAACAGGGATGTTTTCGAAGTACCACTGGAATGCAATCTTTTGTTCATAATCAAAAGAATGCTATCTGAGATATTAAAAAATTATAATTTAAAGCTCCGTGCACTCGTTCAGAAAGCAAGGTTAGATTCGATTCAACTGTCAGCAAGAGATGTGAGTAAATAGATTAAAATTAAAATTCTTTATCTAAAAAAAAATTGTTACAATATAATTCTATGAAGTGCAAATGATAAGTAGCTGATTGAAAACAACAATAAGAAGAAATGATAAATTTTCAATCTGAAAAAAGATACGAAGTCTTAAATTTTTCAATTCCTACTATTAGCTCACACTCTCTCTCTCTATATATCTTGTTCAAATTTTCAATTGTTAACGAAATACTTTTTATTCATCCACTCGAGTTCAAATACATTTTTTTTTGAACTTGTAGTGGATGACACTGGAGGTTAATACAGTTTTTTCAAATATTAATTCAGTCATTAAATTTAATTCATTCATTTTAGTTTTTATTTAGATTTAAGTTGCATGCATATACCAATAGCTGGCGCCAGATAAACTTAAAAAAATGAATGAAAATTATTTATAAAGGACTTTCTGCAATAGAGTGAAAAAAAAGTAGGAATTGACTTAAAATTTTTTTTTATATATTACTTGTTTTCACTGTAAATGGAAGTACAAAGTAGTCGAAAATTGTCGAATTTGATAAAATAAAGTAAAAAATAATAAGATACTTGCCATTTGCAGTATAAGGAAGATGATTACAAATTATCTTTCGATATTTTCATTATTTTGTGAATTTTCATTTTTTCCTATGTTAAAGTTTTCTCGAAGTCAACCTTTCCAAGTCGTGCCATAATTGCATTGCGGACTTCATTTGCAAAACAAAATTTATGTGTCAAATTGAATGTAACAGAATTTAAAAGATTTCCAAGAGCGTCACATCTTTTGTTGACGCAGCTTGCAACAAGCCGAGAACTGAGTCACTGATTTCAGGTTGCTAAAGATGTTTGCGTACAGCTTTTGCAAATGAAGTAAAAATACAAATTCCGGAATCTTCTCTTTTAAGTTCCACAATCTGTTTGACTTTTCAGCTGTCTTATACATTATGAATGAATACTGAGGCATTTTCTTCGAAAAAATTATGATATGCCGATAACATTAAAGATTTCATGCATTTTTTATTTAAATATAACTTGAATTTACCACGCAGAAAATTTAAATGATTCACTAAAATTTAAATATGTATTTGAAGGAAATAAAAATCTCTTTTTCTGTATCACAAGGAGTAGGTTAGTGATAAAAAGAATAACAACATGAAAAATTAAAAATAAATTAAATATTTAAAATATTAATAAGGACAAAAAATCTAATGAAATATATATCGCATAGGAATTTTTTTTTTGTAAAGAATAATATTTATATAGGATGTTCGTAAACTGTCATGACGAAACCGGAAGGGTGATAATACTGAGCAGGATGAACAATATGTTGTTTTAATGCAGCTGGCAATATAGAGATAGTTAATCTTCATGCCATAAGCCAGGGCTGCACCGCTGTTACTCATTGAGCACTACCCATAGGGAAGCTTGAAGAAGAACCCCTACAATGCTCTACGATCCTATTAGACCTGAACCTGTGCTACCGAGCGCTAGCCACTCGGCCATCAGGCTCCAGGACGAACAATATTGCTTATAGAAATCGGGATATATTCCATTGCGAGTCTCAAAAAGGCGGTAAAGTAGATATCGTTGAACTTTCAACAATGAAAAGGAGGAGGAATAACGAGACCACCGGGAGCAGAATTATATGAGAGAAAAACTCAAAGCGGATGCTGTCCTTGCATTCATTTTAAATGAATGAAAAGAATCTCGCACCCTCTCGAAGATTCCTGGTGTCCATTTTATTCTGTCCCCTACAACAACAGACAGTCCACAAAGCAGACAGGAATTTGGTACAAACATAATCTCTTATGTTAAGATAGCAATCAAAAGCTTTGCGGATATGACTCTTTTAACAAACAGTACTTCTGCTGGTTTTTTTGTTGAGTTTTTATAAGCCAATCAGCTGCAACTGTCGATGATGTTTCTTTTTCGCTGGAAATTTGCATATGGTAAATCCTCGATTGAGATGTTCTGCAGATGTGCTACATCTCCAACATGAAAGCTTAGTTTTGGTTGATCGCTCTACGGTCATTTTGTGCATATTTTAGGCTAATTAGACCGGGACCTACTGTTTAACGTGGCTTCCCAACCACTCACAAACGCCCATGCAACTACCAGGATTCGAACCTGAAGCCTGTGGTACCAAAGGCCAGAGCGCTAGCCAGTTGGCCATGAGGCCGCCCAAAATGAAAGAAACGACGTCAAAAGTAATGATTTGTGTTTGTTGAAGATGTGTTTTGCTTTTGAACATTCTTATACTGACGCTAGTGTGACTCTAGGTACCATGTTAATTTTTCGTTTTGATGGGTTTTACCCTGATTTGCTGAAACAGCTTACGAACACTTCTCTATTATTTCAAAACACTTCGCGAACAAATTAATGAATTAAAAAATTAATGAACACTTCTATTATAATTTTTAATCACTTTTATAACCACATCTCTATTATTTAAAAAAAAAGTTTACGAACACCCTATATACATAGTATCCAAACATACGCGCAGTTCAAATGAAAAAAAAAAAATTTTTTTTTTTTTTTTTTTATTCTAGATTTATAAATATGTTTATTCTAGATTTATAAATAATTTATTTAGATATAAAAAATAGTGTTCATCATCAAATAGAGCTCTAGTAAGATGGATTTGCAATGTAATTAAAAAATATTTTAGAATCTTTAAATAAAACATGGTTGTTGAATAAAGTTGCAAGAAAATGGAGCTGATATTAATACTGAGACATATGAAATTATTCAACTATTTGCAAATTAGAAGACTGTGCATACTTGATAAAAAAATTTGATTATTATAGATATAATGAGATAGACAAATGCGAGAGAAATTTTCTTTTTAACTTTTAAACTTTTGTTAGTTTTTTTTTTTTTTTTTTTTTTTTTTTTTTTTGTCACTTTTTGGGCAGTAACTGTTTTTTTTATTTATACAGAAAAAAAAAAAAATGGAGAAAAGGACAACTTTGAAATAAATTCTTTAATAATCATAAAAGTTAGGGAAATAAGAAATAATATTTTGCTTTTTTAAGTTAGTGAGATATTAGTTAACCGTAGAAAAAAAATATTTTATATGCAATTTTCTATCTTGTTATTTTAAAAAACATTTGATTTGCTTTCTGTTATTAGAAATAAATAAAAAAAAAAAATCGACTTTAAAATTGGGCTTTACGGCCTTCGTCTGAGGAAACAAACATTCTATGAAATTATCGCCCAAAAATTATTCTTTTTTTTAATATTGAATTTGATATAAAGTTTAGTTATTTAGTTTAAAATGTCAAAAGAGTAGTTTTTTTTAGGATGTAGTGAAAAAAAAAATGAAATTTGTCTTATAAACGCGATTTTTACATAATTTAAAAAATATTAATCCATATAAAAGGTCATATGAATATGAAAGATTTAATCAAGTAAAAAAGCTATGATATTAAACTAACTCCCTGGCACTACAGTCCATGTTGGACCATGGTCATCTGCCTATTGTCAGATTCAGGAACAGGAGACGTTTTCCTTTTATGATAAGGTTGTCAACTCTATGCTCAACGCTCTACAGTCATATTAGACCGGTACCTACGGTTTAAAGTGGATTCCGAAACACTACAAACATCCATGGCACAGCTGAGACTCGAACCTAAAACCTGTGACACTGAGCACCAAATTGCAGCTATGATATCGCACTCAAATTGTTTATTTTTTTTTGTATTGAGTTCGCTTTTCGTTAGTAGTTTAGAATTAATACTAATGAATAAATTTCATTTATAATTGAAATCATAAATAGTTCAAAAATTTGTGAACAAAAATTTTATTTTTTCAATGATTTTGATCGATTTATAAAAAGCGATCAGCCATTAAACTTGTATGATAAGTTCCGTTCAAAATGACCCAGTCTATTTTTGTTTAACTTTAATCTAGAACAGTTATCGCTATAATCTCGAATAAATTCCCTGTCTGGCATTGATATTTGAGTTTTATAACTGCCGTGTAGCTGTAAATCCAACATTAGCGTTACTGTAAACAATTATATAATTTTGTATAAATTCTTCTTCAATTATACCATTTGCATTTTATTTTTATTGTATTGAAATATTATTTTTATGAAAATACCTTTAGTTTTTTTTATAATTGATATTATTGATTTAAAGTTCGGAGCGCGCATTGGTTCGAAACTCAACAAATCGAACTAACAGCACATGTGTCTGTTCCGGGAATGGACACGATAAATCTGCAGGCCGAACTATCTTTCCATAGGGCTCGGGGGAGGAGGGTTTCGTTTGGTTTGGTTTGTCGCCCTACGGTCATCTTGTGCACATTTTTGTCTAAACAGACCGGGACCTACAGTTTAATGTGGATTCCGAACCACCAACAAACATCCATGCTACCGCCAGGATTCGAACCTGAAGCCTTCGGTACCAAATGCTATTTTGGAGAATATTCATCCAATATCGTGGTGAAAAAATCTGGATGAAGGGGGAAAAATTTGGAAAATCGCTCACCATGAACCCTGGGAAACGCTTAATTTGCTACATCTCTGCTATAAGGGTTGTGAATGACTTAATCCAAGAACCCGGTTTTCGAAAACAATAGCATGCTATCAATATATTATGCTTCATATAAGTATTTTACATTTTTAATCTTTTCTCTCTCTTTAACAAATGGGGGGCCTGATGGCTAACGCTCTGGCGCTCGGTACCACAGATTTCGAATTCGAGTTCCTACGGTGCCATGGATATAGTGTAGTGGTTCGGAATCCGCTTTAAACTGTAGGTCCCGGTCTGTTTCGACTAACGTGTGAACAAGATGACCGTAGAGCGACAAACCAAACATCTCGTTAACAAAATAACGTTGCATCCGAATTCCTATTGGTTCAGAGGCATGACTCATAGTTCGAATGCACCAATCCTGCAAAGCAAGCGAATTGTTATTGGGATCCACCTACCTCCATGTATGGGAGGCCAGGAGATTCTGCAGGGTTCGAACAAATGTTCAAATATTTCTTTTGAGTAGCGAAGGTTACGCCAATTTTGGACGCCAGGGGGATCTCCGGTGTTTGAAGCAGATCGATCCGTTTAAGCATCTCCTGTCTGCGAGCAGTGCGCGAAGGGTTGTAAGGATTGCGAATTCAAACAAAATAAACCATTGTTGGTTAAGATAGTAAAGAAAAACTATCTCTAAAGTTGTGCTATTGTGCAATCCGTTTTACATAAAAGCGAGATGGTATTATTTTTGTAGGAATAGTAATGCATCTTTCAATGTCATAAAAGGCTGCATAGAATACATCATAAATTAAGAACTGCGACAATGTAAATTCCAATTTCTTTTTTTAACACGTTACATTCTTTTTTTAACCAACGTTATTTGCCATTATTTTCTGTTGAATTCATGGTATATTTTTTTCAAATAGTTTTGTAACCAAAAATTCTGAAAGGATTTTATTAAATACAAATGGTAATATTTGATAACAATTGAGAAAGAAAATGAATTGGATGTCACAGTTCTGCAATTTGACCTCATTCCTTCCTATCTGACATCTTTATTTACAGTTTATTAGTTTTCCCTTTCAGCTATTCAAAACTCTTTTCATTTTAGTTTCAATTTTAATTTCCCATTACATATTTGAATTATAAAATTATTTGCTTTTTATTTATTTTTCGCATTTAGAAATTTCAATATCATTGTATATTTAATTAGTGTATATTTTCGTGTATAAGCCGTTAAACGATTGGTCGGCTTATATATACGGATCTGCTAATCTCGCAAATAACATGGGTATTTTTGCATCAGCTGGGCGCAAGTGATAAATTGCAAAATTTCCCTCAATAAAACACGTTTGTATTTCTTACTGTTATGAAATTTTTTTTTTAAATGAAAATAGTAATTTGATTTGTAAAAATTGTTTTTTTCCATTTGAAATTGTTTATATTGCTGTTTTGTTGCATAGGTCGTAAAAATGAAAAATATTTTGAAGTTTTGGTTTGTCGTACTACGGTCATTTTTTGCCCTCTTTAGGCTAATTACATCGGGACCTATTGTTTAATACGGATTCTGAATGACTAACAGTCATCCATTCTACAGGCCAGGATTCGAACCTGAAGCCTATGTGACCAAAGGCCAGAGACAAATTACTCAGGTCAACAAAGAAAAAATTGCCCGTGAAATATGTAGTGTTTACTTGGATAATTATTACTTAATTAATTAATGAAATTCTATATGAGTTTTATTACAAATGGCAATCTAATTTTAAGAATACAATATATTAAAGAGCAAGAAAGCCTTATTTATACAAGTTCTCAAAAAATAATTATTTAATTAATTGGGTAAACTAGTATAGCAAAACAATTTTCATGAAAAAAAGACGACACATAAAGAGACCATCCCTACAAGGTTCACTTTAACAAAAGCTTGAAAGGAAGGTTGAAAAACTTTATTATTATTATTAAACATTATTTATCTTTAAAACGTTATTACCTTTTGAAGAAGAGAATAAAACGTTATTACATATAAAAAAAGTTCTTGTATCAATTATTACTAATTTGAATTTTTAAAAAAATGTAATTTGTACACATTTATAGGCTAATTAAACTAATACTGGATGCCAAAAGTTCACGATTTTATTTAAATATATCAAAATATGCAATTCCTTCATTAAAAAAATTTTTTTTCTTTCTAATGCAGCTGGCAAACACAGACAGCTTGGTCTTTGGATGCCTTAAGGCAAGTGCTGCACAGACGTACTCACTTTGCATTACCCGGGGGCGTGTAACTTGAAGATAAGCCACGGACGCGGAGTAACAATGCCCCCGCAACGCTCTTATTAGACCGGGACCTACTTTTTAAAGTGGATTCCGAACCACTACAAACAACCATGGCACCGTCGGGACTCGAACCCGAAACCTGTGGTACCGAGAGCCAGAACACTAGCCGCTCGGCCATTCAGGCCCCCCTTCATATAAAAAAAATTAAATAAATAAAATGAAAAAAAATTTCAATTTTGGAATCAGCGCTAAGCAGCCATTAAAACTAAATTTTCGAAAAGTATTTTTTTTTTTTTGCAGCAGTATGTTATCGGAATAACTATGTACTCTTTAAAACGGTTAATAATATAAAAACAAATGGCGAATCAATTATGGATGAATTTAATATCATTACAGTCGCATTTTTAAAAACACATTGCACAAAAATAAAAGAAGAATACATTTTTGAAGAACTTAAAAATGTATTCAATCAGCCATTAACATTTAAAACGATTTACAACATAAAAATAAATGATTCCTGAATCATTTACCCTTCAGAGGAGATAAAATAATGTATAACGACTGTCGAGATAAAAATAAATACATTAATATCTTATAAAATTACCAAGTTTTAAATGAAAATTACAACTCATTTCTAATCATTTACAGTTAAATTATCATCCTGATACATGTAATTAACAAAAAAATTTAATAATTAAAAATAAAATTAAGAAAAGTAGATATTTAAATTGACTTTTATATGAAGGAAACTTCTTTCATTTGTATTAACTTAATCAGGGAAATATTTTTTTTAATTATAGTATAGATATTTAACTGTTGCTTTAATTTAATTTTTATAATAAAAAATATGTAGCATTAAAATGGACATTCACTATCCTATTTTAAATGCAACTTAAAAATGGATACCCTACATCTATTCTGGTAGAACGATGCAGTTTTGTGGAAACCAAATATTACGCTGTTAGGCAAAATTCAATAAAAAAAATATTTCAAATCCATTCATTGGTAACTTTGGTTATTTGAAAGAAAAATAAAAATTGCTTTTAAGTTAAAGAACTCTGTTTAGAAGCTCTTTGAGAAATTCCTCTTTAGAATATTTTGGTCGAAGTTCACCATTCAATTAAAAATATAAAATGTCTCGGATTATATTATGAATAAAATAATTAATTAAAAATAATAATAATTTATAATAACTTTAATTGATCGATGAAAGAATTCTATTTATCCACTTTTTAACTTGTACTGCTTTGATATCATTGATTTCTTTCGAATACTGTAACAACTTCAAAACAATTTTCATTTAGAAGGGAAAAAAAGTATTCATTTTGAATTTCCAATATTATGTAGTACTTGGAAACAACTGAGCTCTACATTTTGTTGGTTTCATAAATTATATTAGAATACTGAATTAAACTATAAGAAATTATAAGAAAACAAAAAACAAAATATTATATTGAATATTTATTAGTAAATTTGAGCATTAACTCATTTTGTGCTCTATACTATTTTAATAGACTGAATATACTAAGGAAAACAATAGTTTTTTAAATTACTTCATTAGAAAGCCAATAAAAATGTTTTTTTTATACCTTTAAACAGAAAAAAAAAACCAAAACAAAGGGCCAATTCATTTCACTAACTCACTTTACATGATTTCTCTTCCGGCACAGAGCCAATATTGCAACACGAAGAAGGTAACCTTAACCGAAGGTAACCCTAAAACAGGAGTTACATTTCAATAGATTTGAAGGATCCTCGAAAAAGTATGACACAATTGGCTAACATCATCCAAATGGAAAATCGCCAGAACCTTAGAAACGCGACGATTTTTCATAAGAAAAGAGGAATACGAGGGTTTATTTACAGGGTCTGATTTTTCTATAAGCTAACAAGGCTTCAGCCTAGGGCCTCAAGATCCTCAAGAGGGGCCTACATTCAAATTGGTAGAAAATTTAGAATTACACTATTCTAGAAACAGTAAACATTGAATCAAAAATAAGGATAAATTCTACACATATGAATTTAAAAAAAAAACATAATAATAATAATTTACAAACTTAAAAAGGGGAGGTGAAAGGGCCTCATAAGTGGAATAGCCTAGGGCCTCTTTTCATCTAAATCCGGATTCGTTAATAAAGATATTCGATTCATTGATAAGCATTTATTGGATATTTATTAATAAGCACAAAACAGCTTACTTTTGTGATGAGATACAAATGCACCAAGCTAATGGTTTTGTTTCTATTTACAAGGTTACGCACTCCGTCACAATTCAACTTTCTCTTACTACCAGATTCTAACGATTTTCTTGGCACGTTTTGTGTCTTGCAAAAGAGGAGGAAGTAATTAGGCAATTCATTTTCTCCTCCTCTTGTGTCAGTTACTGACGAATGGATGCCCTTATTTATGATTGCCCTTATTCATGAGCATAAGAGACAAAGAATCGATCGAAATATGTATTAGTTGGGGCCTGAATGGCCAAGTGGCTAGCGCTCTCGCTCTCGGTACCACAGGTTTCGGGCTCGAGTCCCGGCGGGGCCATGAATGCTTGTAGGGGTTCGGAATCCACTTTAAGCCGTAGGTCCCGGTCCTAACAGGGTCGAAGAGCGTTGCAGAGCAGAGCAGAGGCTATTTTTATTTGGAGTTCATAGGGATCTCCCTGTACCTCCGAAGAATTTAAGATATCATAATTAATTATAATTTACCAAAATTAAGTTCACTGAGAAAAATTACATTAAATGAGCACATGCTCGTGTATAAAATAAGGAGAGAAATTACTGTTAGTGTTTGAAAAAATTTTTAAAAATGTAAAAAATAATAGTTAATTTAAAATCATTGTTACTCCGCGTTCGTAAGTTACACGAGCCCTCTGGGTAATGCAAAGTGAGTAACTTCTGTGCAGCACTTGCCTTAAGGCATCCAAGACCAAGCTGTCTAAGTGTTTGCCAGCTGCATTGGAACAAAAAAAAGTGTATTAATCGTAAAATAAACTCATAAAATAATTTTGTTTTGCTCTAATGCAGCTGGAAAACACTTAGACAGTTGTCTTGGATGCCTTAAGGCAAACGCTGCATCGACGATACTCGTTTAGCATTACCCAAGAGAGGCGTGTAGCTTGAAGATAAGCCACGGACGCGGAATAACACTACCCCTCCCCACCCGCAATGCTCTACGATCCTGTTAGACCGGGACTTACATCTTAAAGTGGATTCCGAACCATTACAAACATCCATGACACCGCCGGGACTCTTAACCCGAAACCTGTGGTACCGAGCCCCAGAGAGCTAGCCCCACATGAAACAAAAAAATAATAAAATTACCCGACTCGTTATGAGCACTTTAACTGGCAAGAAGAGCCTGGTTCGCATACCTCTGGCGGAATTGTTGCTTTCAGAAATGCGTAAACTCAATGGCGATTGCAACAACATGCCTGAACGGTCTGACTGCTTAGTGAGAGTTTTAAAAGTTTTATCTTACGCGGCATGTACATGAGGGACAGCTGTCTTGGAAAAGTTCTAGCTTTTAGCCTATCGGTGGGCTGCTTATATATATGTACTTATATAAAGTGGAACACGAGACCAATCGATGTTTGGGGGAAGAAAGAAGTTCAAGGTAAGAAAAAATGATCCGATAATGAAGCATAAGTAGAATTATCAAGCATACAGAAAAATGCGGACGTTTATCTTTGTGGGCTGGATTGTCAACGCGTATAATGAAATTTAGCCATACATTATGAATTGAGGGAACTGTCAAAAAGAATTTACCAAATGAACAGGCATCAAAAATACAAAAAAAAAAAAAAAAAAAAAATTTTTTTGTTGGAGCTTATAGAACTTAGAGCTCGATTTCTGCTTTTTAAATACTTTTAGTGTACTGACTAAGTATAATCATCTCTTATTGTACATTAATACGGAGATCCTAGGCCGCGTAGCGGTCACTAGCGGCCACTAGCTCCTTCATAGACCGGCCACTAGCTCCTTCATTGTAAAATGTTGAAACATAGCGGTGGTCTCATGCCCTTTGAGTTAATAAGCAAAATAGATAATTAAATGCCTTTTTTTTTTAAAGAATTATTTATTTAATAAAATTATAAAATGAAAAATAACAAACATTGCAAAAATGTAGATGTTGATGAAATCAGTTGCATGTAATAAAACAGAATGAGCAAAGGTCAAATTAAGTGTAATCATCATTCACTTTAACCTTTTAATTATTGTTAACTGTGACAAAATATGTATAAAACAGAAACTGAATAACATTCAGTATGATAAAACAGGAGAAAAAATTTATTTTTGAATATTGAATATGCTTCGTAGTAGGGTGAAGGCCAAGGGATTCAAAACGACAAGCAAAAATCGAAACATAACTCTGTACAATTTTGTCTCGTCTTGTATCGGAACTTTGAGATTTATATTTGCTGATGCTGTTTTATCTCAATTTACCAAAATGCTGTTAAGATACTAACGATAAAAGAATAGAACAAAGGTGAAAGTTAAACAGTCATACTCTAAAACTGGAAATTATTGATTCCTTTGCCTGTGTCGAAACTCCAGTCGAATTTTAAAAGAAAGAAATCGTTGCACCTTTGTTGTTTAGCTGTTTTTAATACTACTGCCATGGTGATATAGTTGAAATGCCAAGAATAAATATATAAATACATATTTTTTATTATGATGTTTGCGGAGAAGTATTCGAACACCTCAGATGAATCCTTGGGTGTGTTGATAGTAAAATTCTGGTGCACAACTTGAGTTCAAGAAATTCTCAAAACTGCATTGAGACATCGCAACTCTAGACACAGTGATGTTATGTAGTAATAAAAAATAATTTAATCAGTTATCGTTAAGAAAATATTTTATTTTGAAGTATATACAGTTTTCTTTTAATTATTTAATTCTTTTAATTTAAAACTGAGTTCGTGGCCCACCATAGGGTCAATCATTTTTCGACAAATCGTCAGGAATTCCAGAATTTAGAGTTTTGTAATATGTAATTACATGTAGTACATTATATAAATGTTCAATTTTGCTTTTATCTCTCTTATTTTAACAGCACGTGGATAAATTAAGATAAAGCATCACGAGTGAGCAAAGTTACGAATAATTATATAAGTAGTATATACAGGATGCTCTCAGATCCAGGGGCAAGGTCGACACAAGTAGTTTCAATGTGTGGTCTATGATTATCTATTATATTCTTTGAATAACCCATGCGCATACTGATTTTGATATCCCTTCACCATGGAATACTGATCGATAGAAAAACTGAAGAAGGAAAATTTCAGTTATCTTGTAACCACAGATGATTCAGGTACGTTTACCAATAATGAAAGTTGTGTAGCTTCTCACTTGGATTTTTTTAAATGGTGGCTTTGCGAAAGGGTGGTCAAGGAGAATGTTTGTCGAAGAAGAGTTTCAGTGAACTAAGACGTTGATTGCTTTGGCACTGACATATTGACTATTTTATTAATCGGGGTTAATTACCGCAAAGGTATTAAGCTGCTTGTGTAAGGGTGGAATCTTTATCCATGTTTATCGCCATGTTTTATAAGATGCCTCTTGTATGGAAGAAATTGATCCCTGACATACATGTTTGATCTGATTAGATGTGCATATAACCACCAATGGGAAAGCATACAGGCCCCTGAGCGGATTTTAAAGGGTAAATCCAGCCATTAATCAGAAATGGGCGTTGATAAAAGGAGAAGGAGAGGACAATTGAGATCATCGTGATGGGAGTTCGACTAATTATGAGAATGGAAAAGATAGACATAGGAGAGGAAAAATAATGATACTTGGCTATCTGTGTTAACACCGAAAAACCCACCCTCCGCAGAGCAAAGTGACCAGAGAAAAGCCACAGAAAAGATAAAGCGGAGAATATATGAGGGAATAAAGAACTGCCCCCATGAAGGTCCGTTGGAAATTCCGGTCACGGTCATTTTTTGCATACTTCAGGCTAATTAGATCTGGACTAACGTCGATTCCAGACCACTCATAAACATCCATGCACCCGCAAAGATTCGAACCTGAAACCTGTGATACCAAAGGCTAGAGCGGTCATCAGGAAGGAAGAAATCCCAAGATTCTAATCCCAAGACAGCGACTTCTTGAGATCCAAGTTCTGATGAAGAGACTCCTTGTTGACAATGATGATGCGGACCTCCCCATGCTGTTAACCCTTCGCTGCCTCGATTTTGTGAAAATTTAATCAACTTTGATGCACAGAATACGTTCTAAACCCCTCTAATCCTGGACGAGTTCATGAGAAAATGCTATGAAGTTTATCTCAACGCAAGAACATTTAGAATCCACAACTATCCTCCTGAAAGACGTTAGAGCAAATAACTAATTATGAGCCGAACTTATTCAGGAAAATTATGGTGCCTTTGGTGGCAATAAGTATTCAGTTGTAATTTATATAGATGTATTTTGATGTCAGATAGATTGTTTTTATTTGAATAACTGCTGCAAGGTTTGTATCTAATAACCTTCAAACGTTAAAATTTTCTTTAATTGCATATGCACAAATCCGTCCTTCAGTTGAACCCTAGAAGAAAAGTATTATGGTACAGAATGTTTAATAATAGTCTCGTCAACGTGTTTTTCTTTATGTAACATGCTTAATATAGAGATATGTGTAGGGCAGTTATTGCTGTCGTAGGTGGGATGATTTCATGAATTGCAATGAAACATTCTTAATATCTACATATATAACGTACCATTGATTCAAACTATTTATCATTTTATAATTATTAAATTACATTATTTTTATTTAAATAAAATGCTTCCTATTTTATTTATTTCTTAAAAGTGAGTATGTCACTTTTTAATTGTAAACTCTGAAGCCTTTCGAACCTGCTTTGATGAAAATTCAATGTTAGCTTAGACTAGTTTGTTGGTTATTGTGGATTTTTAATATATTTTTGACGAATTGGGAGTTGGTGAAGGGATCCTCTTTTAAATGTTATAATTATTTTATTTTACATAAATACATTTTAGAGACATTAATCATGTTGTATAAATGCATATAAAATTAAAAATAATTCAAATTTTAAAAATTCTTTTTGTTTTTAGAGTTCTAATTATTTTTAAAATCATTATAATCTAATTATTTTAAATTATCAAATTTTTAAAATTCTGCTTTTAAAAAGAGGTAAATGCAAACAAATATTAAAATACTTTTTTAAAAGCACTTTAAATTAGCACACATAGTGTTTTTAATTAATAAAATGTAAAATATATAAAATTAATTTTAATATGAATTGAGTATTTTCAATTTTATGAGAAAACTGTCCTTGCTGAAATAGTTATTAAATTTTCTTTTTAACTATAATTGACGAAACGTTTTCTTATTTTGTAAATTTTTCTAAAACTTTTAGAGGATAATACACAGTTTAAAATAATTTTAAATTTCATAGTTCACTTCTGTATTTCGAACATCAACTATAGCTAATTAAAATATCACTTGGAAAATATTTTTTAAAAAAATTACTAATTTATATTTTGAAATAATTCAAAAAAGTAAAAACATAACTTTTATTAAAGAGTAAATCTAATAAGGAAATATAGCTTTTATAAAGAATACGAAAATACTAGGAAACAAAAATATGACAAAATCCATTCAGATTTATAATGCACTTTTTGATGTTGTTGATTTATTTCAACCAAAATCAATTGAACGCTACTGAATAAAGAAATACTAAATATTATTATATTTTTTATAATAACTACAAAATATTTATTTTCAGTAATGCGGATTTTTATGAAATTTAGATAAGATTAAAAATAAATTATAAATTGAAAACTAATCAGAAAACTATTTCGGTAAGTAATTAAAATAAATTAATATAATTTTTAATTTTAATAATTAAACATAATTTTTTAACATTTTAATTCAATAACAATAATTTTGCGTAAAAAATTATTTTGTTTAACAAATATATTCTGTTTTAAGAGACCATTTAATGATTACATATAAATACAAAAAATATTCAAACATTTCCAAAATTTGCATACATTTTTATTAAAGTTTACATAATTAGTAAGTTGTTAAACAAATTATTTCAAAGATAGTTATTTTTCAATTTCAAATTTTTTGTACGTTAATTAATATTTGTAAATAACTTACTTTGAAAACCATAGATTCCTTCCTGGACATGCAAAAGAGATAAATGAATTGTTATCAAACAAAACGAACAAAGCTCACAGACCCATTCTTTAACATATTGTTAAATAGTTTTGCCAAAACGCATAAAGAAATCTACATGGCACGTGTTTTAAGCTGTTTGAAGGAATAGCCTTGTACAATGACCTTCTAATTTCAGATAGCCTTAACAGTTGAAGCTTTAAATCCGGGAGATAGGAATTGTTAAGCCCTGCAAAGTTCTTCAACATGAGGCAAATCAGTGATTTGTTTATTGCGTTGGATTAAGGGTAATTTTTTTTCTTGTTTTGTTTATCTGTGTGAACTTGGAACTGAAGACTTTGGGATCTGAATAGTTCCCAGTTGAAAACACTATTTTACAACTTTTGATATTTGTTTTTTAAAAATTTCAAAAGTTTTTGTTTAGAATAATATGCGCATTATTGGAAGGTTAACTGTTTGAAATACTGAGGGGAAAAAAATCTGTATTATTTATACACTCCAGATAACTTCAACCTAATGCGCTTGAGCCAAAAGTAGCACATCAATATATTACACAACATAAATAAACTATACAAAATAATTCACCAAATTATACAAATAAGAGTCTAATATGGATGTCTAGATGAATTAAAAAACAGACTTCCTTTTCCATTATCTTTAATATTCATCATCTCTGTTTATATATTTACAAAAAGGTTAATATAAAATTTAACATCATAGTTCTTCACAATAAGGTACCCGCCACCTTTTTGGAACGAACAGGCTGATTTTTTTTGTAAGAATGGGCTCGGGATTGCTCCAATCAAGATGCTGGACATTACCATGCTATTCTATAAAGCTGTATATCAAACAGACTATGATTAGAAACTATAAATTACAGTTGCTTGACCAAATACAGACAAAGCGTTGGAAAGTTAGGATCTTTTCACAGTTCCAAGCGGCCTACGTCGTATAGCTGTTGCCCAATTCAGTTTTTTAACAGGTCACAACTGCTTGGTTGAACACCTGCATCGCATTTGGGATTTTTGACCCACCAAACTGCCCTCTTTGTGATTTGTCAGAACTAGTGAATGCAGCTAATCTCCATCGTTGCCTGGCACTTCATGGCTCCATTCAGCGCTTCATTCTGAGTTAGTTAGAGAACTCTTAAGGCAATGACTTCGATCAACTTTGTTGAACTCTTTTGTGTCCATTTTCTTTTTTATTCTGTATTTCTCCCTTGTATTGCTTCGCAACTGAAATAATAATAATAAAAAAAACCTTCCAAATTTTATTGAAAAACTACAATAAAGGATAATTTGTATTTTAATATGAAAAATTATTAACAGTTTCAGTTTCGTTTTTAAAAGAAACTTGTAGATCTCTTAACATGATGATTGCTAGTAGGAAACTAGAATGTTGGACTTAATTTTCATGGTATTGTAAAACATCATTTGGAAGAGAGGTGTTGTTGAAGATTTCGAGTTTAAGGTTTTCAATGAGAGCCTGACATTCAATGCACTTCTAAAATCTGGAGGAGAACCAAAGGAAACACATGCAGTTGTCTGTCAATAGAAAAACGCCAGCGCTGATTATGTTAATGCTATTGTTAAAACTAAATTTTTTTCCATAGCTTTCAAACAGAATTTTGAATTTGAAAACTTTACTTATAAAAACTCCCCATTTTGAAATTGTGTAAATTCTTCCCCTATTCGGAAAACAAAATAATATCTCCCTTAAGAGCCACAGAAAGTTGTTTAATTATTAAAAATATACCCGTTTAATGAAATAAAATAAGTAATGAAAAAAAAAAAGGAGAGCGCGTTTGGGTCCTCCGAATTCGAGTTCGAAATACGATAAGCAAAAATTAATTGTAAGTTTCTATATCCATGCTGAGAATGGACACAATAAATCCTTAGGCGGTAATAACCGTGATGACGCTATGACCAGATGTTGTCTCTAGTTTGTTCAAAATTATGGGGAACAAGGATATGGGTGATATGTAACAGACAGCTTGTGGTGCATCCTGGATAATGATGATTTGCTACAAATCTTGCGTTTTATTAGAGAATGACTTTGATCAAAATTCTTGGCAATTGAAAACAACAATACAATAGAAAAAAATGACCAATGACATAATTGCTATGCCGACAAAAGTTTGTATGCCATATTTTAAAGGAATTATTTCTGTGACATAATGTCTTTTATATAATAACATCAGTGCATTATTGACTCCTTTTCAGTTTGTTTTGTAACACTCACACACGGCAGTATTTACTATTTGGCATTTTAATAACTGGATGAAGTCCCTTTAATTTGACTATTTTGTTGCAAATGAACTTTATGCACATGACTTTGTGTATACATACAATTTCATACATGCTTGAGTGCTCCTTTTAACGAATTATTAAGACGTCCTTTGCTCACATAAATGTTTTTTATGGATAAGACAGCTTTACTTTAGACTTATGTGTTTTCAGTTAGAATAATTTCTTCATGGCAATGGGACAATGATAAAAGTCTGTCAATATTGATAATTTTTAGATTTAGTTAATTTGACGATTTGGCAATAAAATGAACTAAAAGTACATGACTTTATGTATGCATATGAGTCCAATACTTCATGTAAGAAGTCCAATGACATATTAAGATGGCCCTGTGCACATACATATTTTCATGGGTAGACTGAATTTAGGATGAAGTTTTGTGCTACCGTAATTTGTAATTTTTCCCATCGTGGTAACAATAAGTCTGATAAAATTTATGCTTCAGAGCAACAAGTTTGCTATAAATATGAAGCACGCTTTTTTTAGTTCAATACCAGCATCTAATTTCTATTCACTGGCGAATCCATCAAACTTCAAGACGAACTACTACGTCAATTCACATGCTAACGTAAGACATTTAGAGTTGCCCTTCAGAAGTAGGCTGCGAGGACTTTTAGAGCAGCTGACCTACATTGCTACATTCACTCTTCTATGTGATAATCGTCTCTTCATTTGTCTTGATCAAACGATAAAGCAATGCAGGTACTCTGGCACATGAGAGGTTGTTTGGGGTTTCCCAGTCATATACTGGATATTGGCAAATGATTTAGAGTGATGAACTTTTTTACATGTATAATAAAGAGAAGGAGCTATTATTTTGATGTCTCTACAAACAACAAGTTTAACAATTAAATCCGCAAAATTTCATTTTTTTTTGTTAATGCACGTAAGTAGTAGGTGGCGCACTATCAGGGACGGAAGTACGTCATCAGAAAAGAGCGCGCAACCGGAAGTGACGATTTTGTTAGAGATGGCGTTTTTGGTAGATAAGAACCCTAGAAACTTTTTTCCCGGTGGCAACACCGGAATGTTGTAGTATAAGAGATGGAGAGATTACGTGATGACTGATAAGATAAGCAGAATAGGAAACTATTTTAATTGAATTTCTCTTTAATTTTTTTAATTAGAATATTTTATAAAATGTGTTTAGTAAAGGAATTTATTTGTATTAAACTTGATTAATTTTTATTGGATTATTTTACAAATTTATATTATTACAAAAATAATTATTTTCTATTTGCAAAATTTATTTGGTGAAGAAATTTATTTATTTTTTCTTTTACAATTCTATTTTTTTATTTCAATTTGATTAAAAAAATTTTTTTATCATTTTACAAAACTTTTTTTTATAAAGGAATTAATTTTACAAAATTTGTTTTTGTAAAGGAATTTATTTTTTTAATTTATAATTTTTCCCTAGTGTGTTACTACATTTTTTTTATCACTTCATTAGACATGTAATTATCCGAAACTTTGTTTGGCATTTAAAGTTTTCCTTAAAAATCTCTCACACTTCTTTTTTAAATACGATATTAATTTCAAATTTTCTACCCAATATTAAATACTACACAGCATTCGTATTAAAAGATTTAATATGTTAACTTTTTGAAGATCATATACCAGAATAGTTAAAACTCCGAGGGAAATGTTACGAATTTATATATTTAACCAATTAATGAAATGCAGAATTTTTTTAACATAAATGTACTTTAATTAAAATAGGCATGAAATTTTCTTTCAACTCACTTATTTTTCTAATATTTTTTTTTCTTTCATACTCGATTCTATTTTGATAAACACTATAACTTCTTGCTGATACAAATAAAATGTCTTAGCATGCATTTTTTTTTTCAAACATTTAAAAATAACGCAGATTATGATTTTGTAAGACAAAATAATTCAAATATTATATTTATAAGGAACTTACACTAATGTATTTCTTAGCCTATTTTATTTAAAAAATATTGCATACTTGTAATTATCTCACCAATAATTTTCACCTACGTTATTATTTTCTTTACTGTAATACACAAAATCTTGTACTTACTCGGAGATACATTTGTTAAATTTTCCCACAGATAAATGTTCAATACTAATACATATTACTATACTAAACTAAAGAATTTGTATAACATGAAAAGCATAAAATATACACACACACAAACTCACAAATTTCTACAGAAAACTTTCTTACAAAATCTAATTGTATAAGCATGCTATATATCTTATTATTTTTTGAGTGATTTTCTCACATTCTTCTTACCTGGGGAAAAAACCCCGATTGATTACATTCTAGACGTTACCGAATTATATTTATAAAATTAAGGTCTATATTTTTTTAATCCAACTATTTTATGAAACAATATTTTCATTGATATTTAAATTTTAACATGTATTGAATTTTCTTACTCAAAAACTTTTATCATTAAAGAAAAATCTGTACGTATGTTCTTTTCGAACACTCATCTCAAATTCTAGTATATAAATGAACACACACACATACACAAAAAATAATATAAATATTCTTTTATTCCTATCGAAATGAAATCCAATCATCTCGTTTTGCATACATTCGTTTAGATTTTTTATTTTTTAATATTGAATCAGTTTAAAAAAAATTTCTATTGATGATGTAACTTGCAGATATATTCATTTCTTTCAAAGCTAAATGAAATTCTTTCAAACCTGCTGGATATTGTTTTCGATTTCGGAGTAAATCTACGACTAATTTTACAATATTAGTTCGAGGTAAATGTTTTCCTTTATAAACGATTTCTCCATCGGGTGTCCATGATAATACTGAAGGCTTCTCTTTTATAAAGTCCAAATATCCCTTGCAGTATTCAAGTATCGAGCAGGAACAGCATTTAAAATTTTGGTTGTAATGGTATCTTCTTTTATAGAATTAGATTTCACGTCTTCTTTTTCTGAAACTTCTTCTTCTGTTTGTTCTAGTCGGGGATGATATATTTTAACAAATTTTTGTAAAACTTGTAAATACTGGTTCATCTTTTCCCTCTCGGGTATACCCTTTGTCTAAATTATTTCTTGCATTTTATTATCTAAGTCAGTTAATTGGTCAGCTACCTCAACGCGATCTTCTGGTACCAAAATCAATTTTCTACTGTACTCCATGGATCAAGGAAGTAATTACTGAAATTGCAGCTGGTAATAACAAGGATAAAAATCCTTCTCCCCGTTGAACCAATATATTTCTCTTTTTATAAAGTGGTAATTTTTTATCAGAAAGTTTTCTTAAAATTTTTTTAAAAGGGACTAATTGATTCTTTTGTTTTTTAGAAAGGGGTACGTTTCCTTAAAGCACATTCAGGGCACATTCACACAAAGATTTAATAACACTGTTTGGACATTTTTTTAAGAATATAGAATTTTGATTTACTTTTTGAAATCAGTTTTAGATGTTCCAATTGGTGATGTGAGCAGGCAGACATTCTAGAGTCGAATAAAGAATCATCTTAAAATGTAAACTTATATAGTTTCTAAAAACTTGGTGAATACTTTAGCTTTATAGACAGCACAGTGGTTAAAATTTCTTCCATGTTGAAAGAGGCACCATACATTCAATGGTGGTAAATCATTCACTTTGGGGCATTCACAGTCATCCAAATTCAAAATTTCTTTACTCGCTAAAAACTCTAAAAATTTATTTTTTTTCTAATCCTTTTACATAAATATAGGGAAACATTTCCATGACAATTGTCAAAACACTGCGTAAGTACTCGTAAGGTAATTCACCATCGTCCCATTTTATTTTATGGAGGTGCTTAGTAACCCATAAATAATTTCCTTTCTTTCGCGGTTCTATAAGTTCAAAAGGGTGAGGGGGTTTAAAAAGCCATCTCCCGCAGAAAGTATCATCGTGCACGGCACACACTGCCATAATAAAAGACCCTGCAGAAATCTGAAATCCTTCAAAATCCAAGACAGCAGCCGCCATGACTTGTAAAGACGAAAATAATTAACGAGGCTGATAAACACAGTATTTATCCCCTGGAAAAATTCCACTACGCAATCGCAGTGAATCGTCTGTATCCGGTTTTCAATCGATTAAAAGATAACTAAATGGTTTTGAAGTAGCATCCTCGTAAACTTCTCGAAAAAATTTCGTTTGACTGGGATACAGTTGTCTACCTAAATGCATGATTTGCGATCGGTCTCTAGGATTTTTGAATAAAAACAGGTAATGTGCATTCAGTGATATGTCCCGCATTTCTTTTCCTTTATGAAAAATATTTTGAACAATAAAAATATTACTCAAATTTCGGTGGTGACCACCCTTAGTAAATAACTTTGTTAGTTTAGTATCGCTCGAAAGTTCTGACATGAGATCATCAATCACAAGCAAAGCGTTTGATAACGTATGAATGTCTGATGGCAAACCTTCGTGAAATTCTACATTTTTCATTTCTCGGTAAAGTTTTTGATAAACTCCATAACATCAAATCACTTTTTTGGGAAAAGGATATATGACTTTTAACTCTATTATTTTTTTAACAAGCTGTGTCTTCCCACAACCTGTAGCTCCAGCTATTAAATAATTAAATGAGTGCCTTAACTTTTCCATTACTGAATGAAAATATTTGAGTGTGAAGGAGTATTTATACCCACAAAAAAAAGGAACACATTTGTTTTTTAAAAGCAATTTTTTTATTTCTTAAAAATCCTTCTTACACCATATCTTTTTTTAATAAATTGATACAATCGAAAATCGTTTGTTTTACAATGCACAAGATTGTTTACAATAGAGTACAAAGAATTTCCTTGACATATTTTTAAAATAAAATAAATACAATACATTCCACACACGTTTGAAGTCATATTTTGTAGAGGAGTCGAATTCCAGCATACAGAAGGGTAACGTAAAGTGATTTCATGAAATCGTGGATCATAAAAATCAGGTGGATTTCCGAAAGAATCAAAGAACTCGATACAACCATTTTCACAGTAAAAGGCTAACCAGTGGGATCCTGGTTCTGAAGATTCATCTGAATTTACGACGAATGCATATTTTTTTTCTTTTATGAAAGATATTTTGTCAGATGCATACACACTTTTAAAAAATGGCGAAGTTGTCGAATCTCGTGATAAAATAAAATGTATCTGATTTCCATTCATATCAGTTTCCAAAATCAACCAGAATATTTCTTGTCTTGTTTATTTCTATAACGTTATCGAATTCTGCGAAAATAATCACACTTATAGTTTGAGATAAAGATTGAGAAGATTTTATTTCTAATCTCAAATTGCTTTGCTTGATCAAGTTCAAATGATCCCGGTTACAAAGATCAGGAGACAAATTGAAAGCGAATAGTGTATTTCTTTTATATAATCTTCTCTAGAAATAAAAAATCCTTGATCGTGTCCTATTTTTTCTGTTCCTGAGAAAAGACTATGGTAACCTTTAATGTAATTATTTTTATCAAAATTTAATTCTAATGGGGCATGAGGCTTTGGTTGTCCATCTACATAAATCCCTATAAAATTCATATGATAATGTTTGAATTCAAAAGGAGATTTTTCAAACGTACCATGAAATGCATCATTATCAACACATCCTACAATAATTCTTTTAGGCATTTGTCCAACAAAAATATTGTCTTGTACAAATGACATGCTTCCTTGTGGTACAAAATACACTTTACAAAGAACACGATTGAGATGATATTTTGCTGTGCCGTTTTCTAAAGCTTTTGCGTGTCCTAAAATAACACCAGGACTAACACGCACTTTTCTGACAAGTAAATTTATTTTTTTAGTACAACTTTGTATCCAGCATTCCCTTGTAAACAAAATTCGGGTTTACTTCGAATGAGCTTTATTTTCACGTCTACTAAATTCAATAATAATCTCTCTTGATGAAATAAATCGCCGTGTAAACCACCTATCATATCCACAGTGGCACTTAATTCAAAAAATTTGGAACGTAATTTAAGTCCATCGTTGTGGTCTTTATAAAACATTTCCGAAGTTAATTGGGAAGTTTTACAGTCGAAACCATGATTCAACAGTTACTCAAAATACGATCTGTATGAATAGGTATTACTTGAATTCCAAACAAGACGATCATTTAATGAAATATCCATTTGAGAAAAGAGAGAATGCATAAACAAATTCACAGGACCAATTTTTTCATCTTTTTCCCAGGCCTTTCCATCGGCTTTTACTATTTTTGCTTTTACATAAAGTTGGGTTTGACTCAAGTCAACATATTCTTTCCCACTACCAGAAATATGAAATTCGACAGGTCCGCCATCAAAAACATCAGGGTGAAATTCAACCCAGTGACCGTCTTCTATAGCCGTTTGGGTTGCAGGCAAGTGAAAAAAGTTCCAATTCAGACTTTACACATTCGGGTGATCCTTTTAAAATAAATGCCATATTTTTTTGTTAATCAAAAATATCGTGTTCCGAAACTTTTCGTGTTTTAGGAGAAATGACTCGCTTTCTGCTTTTTCTCTTCCTTTTATATACTCCTTGACCTATCATAGACTGTACACGATTGATAGCTTTACGTGCCAAACTTTTACCAGCTTCTTTACTTCTGCTTTTAGCAGCAGTTTCTAAGTCTTTTCCAGATAAAACATCATTGATTACTTTCGTTCCTGTGACCAGGGCTTCTTTTCCAACGACCTTTCCACCTCTTACTAAAAATGGTAATGCTGCTCGAAACAAACGACGAAACACACCTCCTAATCCATACCCTCTTTGAAATGAAATGCCTTCGTAATGTGGAATTCCAGAACCAGATTGATTGGTATAATGTTCTTCAAATTTTTTGCTGCAACACACGTAAGGCACTTTCATGGTGCAACTTATACTTGTAACACTATAAAAAGAAATGTTGATTTTTTTTCTCTTTCCCCTTATTTATAGTATCTGTCTCATTCGAAAATGTAGCACGATAATGACTTTTCCTCTTTCGAAGGGCACTAAGTTTCCTTAATTAAGACGGATTTCAATTTCGGTGGTCTGAAATGATTGACGTATGACATTAACATAGTGTGGTCTATCATAGAGTACATTGATAACGTCTCCGTCTTTTCCAGAAATTCTAACAACTCTTAAAAGGGGTGCTTCAACATGCCCAACCACTACGGGCTGAACGATATCACTATAAACATAAAATATTGGAAATTCGGTATGAGGATCTGCCGTAAAAGAACTTTCTGTTATATTTTCTATCACTTGAGGTTGAAAACCTAACATGCTACACAAACCTTTTTCAAGTATTACTTTAAAAAGTAATAAAAAAAAAAAAAAAAAACTTTAAAACCTATGTCTGTACTTTTTATTTTTACACGTTTAGTATGAGGATTGAATTTAAAATTTATTTTACCTTCATGAGAAGTTAAAGACATAGCTTTCAAAATATCAGGTATTGTTTCATATGATCCTGGTGATAATTTCCTCGTGTTTAATTTACCGTCCCCCAGATCAAATCCGAACATGTTATTCGTTTCATTTACATTATACAAAGTGTGAGGATAAATAATTTCGGCTAATCCAACTTCCCATTTTCCATCTAAAGTGATCGGTGAAGGGAGTTGTGTGACAAAACTAGAAATTTTGTTATTAGGAAAATAATGCAGAGAACTATCAGAGGGTAACGTCAAGTAGAAAAACATTTTTCTTTTAAAATGAATAAATATAAATCTGGAATCAGTATTTATAGCATTTTCACGCTGCCCACCCAAGAATTGAATTTTTCTGGATATCCAAGAAATTTTACAAAATGTTCCACTTTCCCATCTTTTTTCTTTTTTTTTCTTAATTATTTTTTCAATTGGATAATACCCTGAATCTGTGACTTTTTGAATTTCTTTCTCATAAAATGCCCCTTTGATAATCTCCCCCTTTAAGTCTTTTAGTTTGTAAACTATAGGTTGTCTGGGAAGAATTTGATGGATCGTAAATATTTCTCTGGACCAGTTATTTTTATAACCCTTTTCAAATCTATCTTTCCATTTACTGATACGAACACTGTCATTTAATTTGAATGAAGATTGTCTTACGTTTGGTTCAGTTATATCATTGTACAAATTTTTCCATACTTGGGCTTGATTATCAATGTTTACAGCATATGGTTCCATTTTAATGCTTCGGTGCCATGTATGATTATAGCTATAGATTAATTTTTCAATCACATCTATATACTTTTGGGTATTATATTCCGTAAAGTACTTTGTTAATTTCGACATGAGTGTTCTGTGAAAACGTTCAACGATACTAGCTTTTGTTTCATTATTCGTCGTAAAAAATGGACATTTATTGTCTTAAGATATTTCTGCAGAATTTTATTTTTGAACTCTGTACCTTTGTCTGTTTGCAAAGACTTTGGTTTTCGTTCTTTGAATATTTTTTGGAAACCTTTTAAAATACTCTGACCTGTTTTATCCTTTAAGGGTATAGCCCAAGCATATTTTGAAAATACATCTATACAAGTAAGTAGAAATTTATAACCATTGTTAAATTGTTTTATAGATTGTAAATCTAATAAATCAGCCTGAAATTGTTCATCTATACCTCCAACAATAACTCTGTTTTTCTTAAAATTTCGTCTTGCAGGTTTATGTAAAGTATACGAATCTTTAGTTTCCAACCATTGCTTTATATCTTTAGTTTTAACTTGTTTTCCTACAGCTCTACGTAATGCATTTATGCCTCCAAAACTGGCTGGTTCTTTAGGATTTTTATAAAACTTCTCAAGGGACATTTTTTTTTAAAAAAAACTGTTCATTACTAACTTAAAGTAACTATTCAAATGACTTAAGCATAAGACAAGAAAGCATTTATATAAGAGAGAGTCAAGAAAAAACACATTTTAACTGAAAACATTTACTTTATTGAAAATTCATAGGAAGCATTTTTTTTTCTATGTAAAACATAATTTTGTTATAAGATAATATATTAGTAAACAAATATATATATATATATATATATATATATATATGAATATTCTAGGAATACAAAATTTACAGACAAGATGCTACAATAATATCTTAGAGCAACCATTTACATATATTTCTTCAATTTTCTTAAAAATCAAATTACAGTCTAGAAAAGTATCCATTTCATATGCAAATTCTCTTAAATAAGGCCCATTAATATTTAAATTTATGAAATCAATAGCCAAAGCATGCCAATCAACTGCAAATAGAGCTTTTACAAAATAAATGTTAAAACATTCTTGTGGACTTACGACCTTACATTCATGTTCTGTTAATTCCAGTCCATTTTTACATACAAAGCATTCATCACGAATAAATTGATTAATATTGATTGAAATATTATTGGTTAAACAGTCACATAAAGATTCAGAGAGTTCGCTTGGTCCAGCTGGTGTGTCAGTGTCATAATTACCCCATTTCTCATCATAACTGTCATCGGGGCGTTTCTTTAGTTCGTACTTCACATATTCTGTAAAGGTATATGTTAGAAGTTTCTTTTTCACATAATCGGACACTTCGTTAAAATACTCCAATAAGGTGATATATTGCACTTTATTGAGAACTACTTTCTCAGGTAGAAAAGAAAATGTCATATCTTTTCTCTCAAATAATCGCTGAATGCTGATACAGTTTTCATTTTGGTTAAAAATGCAAACGTCCTTTTTCACCACAATAGAAGCGTCGGGGTCTTCACAACCCATGAAAGCACATAACTTGTTGTGGAAAGCGTAGTAAACATCGGGTTTCAATGAAACTCCTGCTTTTGTTGGTTGTAGTTCTCCATTTTCATCTATAGTGCATACTGAATATGAACACGAGTTTGCTTTAAAAACGTATTCACCATTATAAATACACCATCTCCTAAGTCAAACATATGGTCAGGAATATGTGGCTTTTTTTCCTCAGCAAGGCGAACTTTCTTGCAGTCTACTTTATTCTGAACAAAACTTTTTCGTTTACAAGACATTTTTGTAGGTTTACCAGGTTCTATTCGTAGCAAGGAATGAATAAGGCTAGATAAAATGGTGCTGTTTTATACAAATCCCGAGAAAGTAGGTACGTCAAAATATGCCAATCTCCTCCTAACTAATCATATTTCGACACGTAACGGATGATAAGTATTCTAATACCTCCCTCCATCTTAGAACTAATCACAATTCGACTACTTTTATTGACATAGTATGTCCATAATTATCAATCAATCTTCTGAGCATGTCTGGCCCCAGTTATCAAACATTCCAAACAGGATGAATGTTATCGGGAATTAATTACGCAAATATATAATGTTTAAACATAATCTTATTTTACATTAAGACCTTATCAGTACAGTCATCACGTAAAAACCCTTCTCTTATAGTACAACATTCCGGTGTTGCCACCGGGAAAAAAAGTTTCTAGGGTCCTTATCTACCAAAAACGCCATCTCTAACAAAATTGTCACTTCCGGTTGCGCGCTTTTCTGATGACGTACTTCCGTCCCTGATAGTGCCCCACCTACTATATCAACCTGCTTTGACTTGTTTTATTTATAAACGTTTTTTTAATATAAATATATAATTTAAAAAAAATAAGATAATATCACTCTCTTAAATACTTTTTATCTTATTTTGTTCATAAACATGTCCCAAAGAGTTTCCGTAATGGCATCAATTAATTCTTTTAATTAAATAGTTAATTTATAAAAATTTATGAACAAATAATTCTTATAGTATGTATATATTTATTGCAAAATATATTTTCTAATTTTTTTTTGGGGGGGGATTACATTTATCTAGAGAAATTGCACAAAAATTTAAAAGAAATTTAGTTTCATGGAGAAAAAATTCATTTCAATTCTAAAAATTTTTTATTTGAATATAAGCAAATTATTTAGTTTAACAAAATATTCATATTTTGCATTAATTCGAAACAATAACAGAATCATTCATGAAACAAAAAATATTTTTCTAAATTTACGTTTAGTGAACTTTGAAATATCTTTTGAAAATTTTTCTTTTATCTTTTGAAGAACTTTGGGATATCTAAAAAATTATAGCTTAATGAATTCCAGAATATTTCTAGTCAAGTATAAAGCAGAATCATCTGGTCATTATCCCTTTATACGAAATCATATCTAAATATTAAATAGTCGCTCTGAAAAACTTCTGATACTAAATACATAATGAATCCAAAATGCATATTAATAAATTTTCAAATCGACAAAATTTTTTTATTCTAAGTAAAATATACAAAATACATGCAATTATATGCCAAATATAATTATATTAAAACATTTTCAAACTAGCTAAAAAACATTTTTCATTCTATTATTCAATTGACTTGTTTTATTTAAATCTATTATCAATTGACTTGTTATCAAGTTAAAGTTGATAATTTCGTTTTATTTGGGATCTTAATTTTATCATTTGTTTTTACCTTAACATAGTTGTTAATAAAAATATTAGCTGAAACAATTAAACAATGTTTAGTTAAAATTTCTGCTTTAGTTGTACAAATACGTTGTGTTTACGGATTGAAAGACGTAATATCCAACTTTTCAAAAACTAATTGTTCTAATAAAGAATTTTGATTCATACATTTTAAAAGTATACTTTCATATCTATGACTGACAATATTTAAAACTATTATGCAAATAGGAACAATAATGTAAACAACAAATTGCTGGCGCTATTTTAAATTACCTCTATTAATAATACTAAAATAATCTTTAATTTCACAATTACCTGTTTCATAGTCAAGATTCTTATTTTGTAATTAATAATTCTCAATATAACTTGCAATTCATTTTCTTACAAATTTACCTCCTATTAATCCTCGTATGAAAATGAAAACTGTTTCTCTGCTTATACTAATTTCAACATTCACATGGATTGTATGTTTCATATAGAACAGCGGTCTCCAAACTACGGCCCGCCAATGTCACCCATTCGGCCCGCGACTCGATTTTATTGACTTGCTAGGTATAGCTTAATGGCAAGCATAATACGCAGAAAATTTAACTTACGCATAACATCTAAGAAATAATTGAAATGAATCCCCCTAACATTATAAACTAGTAAACATCAAGCGGTTACCCTCGGTAGTTATGTTGGGTTAAAGAGTATCGCATATGTATGTCTATCGATGTTTGGAATGTATATATCCTGAATCAAACATGTGATTTTTATAATGAATCCTTAGCAACGGAAATTAATTAGCTTATCCCTCAGGAACGAAAAAGCCAAATTAACGCGAATGAAACCGTGGGGTATCCACTTGTAAAAAATACTAATGAGATTTATGTAATTGTATTTTTTCACTGACAATAGTGGATCAATTTTACTTGTACCAATTATTAAAAGAGATTTAAGATTCTCATCGGTTAACTTAGATCTGTAAACATTCTTTGTGTACTTCATTTTGGAGAATGAAGCGAATTTAGCAAGCGTATGCTCGCTCAGAGCGCGTGGTCTAGAAATTGTCTGGTTTAGAAATTATAGATAATGGCAGAAAAATTAAAACAGTTTTGGCCCTCGGTACTTACTGGAGTAAAAAGTATGGCCCGAAGGCTGAAAAGTTTGGAGACCCCTGATATAGAATAACGAAAATGTTAGATTGTTCAGAGAATTTAAAGACCCTCAAGATTTCAATTGCAGCCATGTTTTAAAACTTTTAAAAACAAAAAAATTTTTATCACTTAAATTTTATATTGGTTCAGTTGTCATGCAATTTAAAATTTATTGAAGTTGTTTAAAATGAACTATTTTCAGTACTTTTAAAGCATAAAATCATGAAATATTGCTGTACTATAAATTTTTCATTTAGTTCCCCACTCTTTAAGAGTAATTATTTTGTGTGCCATGAAATAGATTAAATCAAATAAAACATTTAGTTTCTCAAATGAAGATGGATAAAAAAAAAATGTTTTTGTTATAATTTAGGTACAATTTTTACAACCGATATTTTCTAGGATTCATAAATATTTTTTAAAGATTAAATACTTGCCAAATACATTTCTGGAAAATTAAATAGATTATAGAAATGAAGAGTTTGGTCTTCAGTTGTTTGTTTCATCCAATGATTTCTAATAGATTTTATTAAAAGCACCATGTCAAAGAAACCATGCTTTTTCCTCCTGGCTGAACTGGATTTTGAATGCAGCATTTTAAGTTACAGTTACACATTTCAGTAACCATATTTCTATTTATTCTATTGTTGTTGTTGTCGTGTCCCTCATGGAAGGAGGGAAGTTGGGTGCAGCCTCTGTTCTGATGGAGCACCCGTAGGTAGAAATCTGACTTTGGCTCCGTGACGCTCTTACAGTCATAGGAGACCGGGACCTACGGCTTAAAGTAGATTCCGAACCACTACAAACATCCATGGCACCGCCGGGATTCGAACCCGAAACCTGTGATTTATTCTATTGTCATCTGATATTAAACGTTAACACAAAACAATGTAACTGAGTTCCTTTAAAACTCTCAGATAATGTGAATCTAATACATCAGCAGTTTTCCATTGGCATGAATGCAATTATATCTTTATGCTTAGAAAACATCATCGATGTTATCATAAAAGTTTGAAAAGTGGTAGCTTCAGAATGCCATGCTAGTAATATGATCAGATTTATATGAAATATGTGATTCATGAATATTTTATCAAGTAATATGTTACTAGGCAACAAAGTAATAAACCCCGGAATGGGACGTCACGCGGTATTTTTTCGACATGTTTCTGGCCTGCAGACAGGGTCGGATTTTCCTATAAGCTAACTAGGCTTCAACCTAGGGCCTCAAGATCAAGAGGGGCCTACATTCAAATTGTTAGCAAAATTAAAATGACACTATTCTAATAACAATAAACACTAAAACACTGAATCGAAAATAAGAAGAAATTATGAAATAAATTTATCTGAATTGAGTTTGCTTTAATCTTCAATGTATTGAGTATATTTAATTTCATTTGATAGAAAATAGGATAATTTTTATTGCCTATTTTATTTTTGTAGTCAAAGTTTTTTTTATTATTTGAATTTTGTTTCTTTGTAAATGTTGTGCGTTCTGTTTGATGAGTTATTGTTACAAGTACTATATAGGATGCCAAATAAGAAGCCAAATATTTTTTATTTATTATCCGTGCCACGTTTTTTTATGAAGATTAGTACTCATCACACATTTTTTTGAAGACACCTTTTTTTATGAAGATGAGTACCCATCACAACATGTTTCATTTAACATATGGATCTATATCACAGTAATGATGCATTTTATTATCTGTCGTGTAATTTCCAAACTTAAAAATGGGAGGGCCTCATAAGTGGAATAGGCTAGGGCCTCTTTTCATCTAAATCCGGCCCTGCCTGTAGAAGATTTATCTCGCTGCCCACCGTTAACTGGAGTCTCGTAAATGAAAACGCTTACAAACATAGAGGAAGGATAAATTAGAGTGGGGTTGCCAGCCGAAGAACAGAGCAGTCATGTGACGAGTATCCGTTGGGGCTCTGTGCACGGCTGGTGCGAGAAATTCGTTTGAAAATGTGTTCATTCCTCAATGCGCCAATTCCGATTCTACATTCTTACACAAAAATGCATGTTTTATTATGTTATACTATTCCACAAAGTTCTGGGGCTCGGTACCACAGGTTTCGGGTTCGAGTCCCGGCGGTGCCATGGAATTCACTTTAAACTGTAGGTCCCAGTCTAACATGACTGTAGAGCGTTGGGCGTAGGACTGACAACCCTACTCCGTAAAAAGAAGACATCTCATGTTTCGAAATTTGTCAGTAGGCAGACGGCCTTGGCCCACCATGGGGCTGTTGCGCCAATGATGATGATGATGATCCCACAAAGTTTGTCCCTTGATCACTGAGTCTCCCTGTATATAAAAGCACTCGAAAAAGAAATTAAAAAATAAAAATTATACTAGAGAATTGAAACAAATTTCTACACAATGAATTAAAACATTGAAAATCATTAATTTACGTATTTTAATTCTCCAAATAACTACAGACACGGATAACTTTGAGTAATATTAATCGAGTATGCAAAGTGGTACAAAAGGCTGTGATACTTTTTCCTGTTTGATACAAAATCAAAAGCCTGATCAGTTAACATGCTCAATTCTTATACTGAAGGGATCAGATTCGAACACTATCGCTGCTTTTTGAAACGAGCAGACATGATATACAAGGGTAACCATAAAATTACTTAACGATTTTGGACATCGCCTGATTTCTAAAATCATAACTGGTGATGAAACTTACATGCCGTATTTGACGTTCCAACACGACAAGAAAGTAAAGTATGGGTCTTTCAAGATGACCCAAACCAACAATGGTGAAAAGATAACGAGCAATGAAAAAAGTAATGTATGCCGTTTTCTTCAGAAGTACGGGACTGGTTAAAGCCATCAAGCTGGAAGGACAGAAGACAGTCACAGCTAACTGGTACACCACTAAGTGTCTTCCAGAAATTCTTCAAGAAGTGAATGTAAGGGGACTCATGCTTCACCATGATAATGCATCTTCTCATACGGCAAGATCGACAATCGAATTTCTTAAACAAAAACACATCAAAATGATAGAACATCCACCCTATTCTCCTGATATTGCTATGTGTGACTTTTGGCTTTTTTTTTTAATCTAAAAAAAATTGACTTGATCTCCGTTTTCATTCTGAGGATGAGATTGATAAGGCTATAAAAGTATAATTTTCACCAATCCCAATGCATGGCGTGAAACATTTAATCTTTGGAAAAATCATCTGAAAAAGTGAATTGATGTTGGAGAACTACTTTGAACACTTTTAAAATTTGGTAAGTTAAACTTGTACCATTTAGCCTTATCTCAAAAATTTCAGAGTGACCCTCGTATAATTTCTTTTTAAGAAACATATCATTTAATGCTAAATTTCCCCGATTTTTTTGACACCAAAGTTAACAACAAAAAACAGGACTTACCAGACATACTACTTTTCTGAGGTAATGTCCGATATTGTTAAATTTTTTAATTTAATTTTAAAACTAAATTAATTTAGTAATTAAATTTAATCAAGCCCATTTCTTAATCATTTTTTTTTCACTCTGATAGTAATTCAATTTTTCGTATTATTTAAGAAATTGCTAACATTATTTTAGTCATTAAAAATTGATACGAATATATACATTTTTTTTTATTGATGACTAACATTGACAACAGTTGGAAAATGAACCAATTTATATAAATTAAAACGAATGAATGTAATTTCTTTAAACATTATTTATGTTCTACCATAATTAGTACACAGCTCTCGTGTTGAAGGACTGACGTTAAAAATTTCTGGTTGTGTCCGTTGTCAGAAACGAAGAAGATTTTAATTATTGATTGATCTTAAAGCATCTCGGATGGTCAGTCAGACTTCCTAGTGGGAGTTTTCTGATTTTTCTGTCATACCATAGGCCACCATGCGTCGATGGGCTATTCGAGAAACTCACATATATATCAAAGAAAATATTAAAACAAGATTACGGATGTTAAATTTCCGTTTTAAGTCTACTCTCTAATTCAAAACATCTAATTAAACAAAGAAAGTTATTCGATCTTAATCCCTGTCACTTCTTAAGGTATAATATGCACAGAAAAAAAATTATATTTTCACAAGTTTGTTACAGATGCAATTTTTAATAGTCAGCATCGATCAGAACGTAGGGGATTGTTTGCGGAATATTATTAATAATAATAAAAAACAACCTTTTTAATATTTGGTTCATGTTTAATTTCAGAACAAACGAAGTAATTGTTAATTAACCGGCGGTGCCACGGATGTTTGTAGTGGTACGGAATCCACTTTAAATCGTAGGTCCCTGTCTAATATGACTGTAGAGCTTTGGGCGCAAACAAAATTTGGGAAAATACAAATTTGTTTTATAGAAAATATGCGAGTGGATAGGTATCTCATTGGACAGCTACACTGACCTACACTTGTCAGAAAAAGTCTGCGTACAAGCACATAGCAAATATTCAAGAACGAAAAAAATTATATTTTGAAAATGATAATAATTTCATATTGTATTTATTTTATTCCTTACACAATTCCTTAACTTTTCATAATAATTTATGAAATATAACACCCGTTGTGTTTAAGAAATAACAATTGAAATAAAAAATAACACAAATTGCTACCAGTAAAAGTTTGCGTACAAAAATAAATATAATGAAATGTGCAAATCAAAGTTCAATTAACTTTAACCACTTGCTTAGTTTTATTAGATAGTAGTTAAAATATTATATTTTCAAGATTTGTGGCAAGTAAATCACAATGGATTTAAAAGGAAAGGAGATTACTCCTGAAGAAAGAAAGATCATTATAAAACTTAGGAATGAAGGCAAAACTCTTCGGGAAATTGGCAAGATTGTTGGAAGAACTCATTCCTCTATCCAAAGAGTGATCAATAATTACACTTCATCGAAATCTATAATCTCAAAGCCGCGTTCTGGACTGACTGCCCGTGAAAAGAGATATGTCTTCAAGTCCGTACGTTTAAATCCACGTATAAGTGCCTTTCAGATTGCAAATGACGTTAGAGAGAGATTTAAAAAAACACTCAATGAAGACACCATAAGAAAATTTTTGAAAAAGGCTGGGTATCAGGGCCGTGTTGCTCGCAGGAAGCCACACATATCAGCTGTGAATAGACAAAAGCGTTTACATTTTGCAAATGAGTATGTAAATAAGTCTCCACAATTTTGGGAAAAAATACTATTCTCTGATGAGATCAAGTTTTGCATATTTGGCATAAAAGGACGTAAGCTGGTATGGAAAAAACAAGGTACGGCTTTTGAGAAGCAGAATCTTGTGCCTACAGTTAAGCATGGTGGAGGTGGTATAATGCTCTGGGGGTGCATGGCTGCCAACGGCGTAGGCCGTCTAATCTTTATAGAGTCGACATTAAACCATATGGGATATATCAACATTTTAAAAGAACAGGACAATGATATGAAGCACACTGCCCATAATGTTAAGCTCTGGCTTCTGTACAATATCAAAAATCAATTGCATTCTCCTCCACAATCGCCGGACTTGAACCCCATTGAGCATTTATGGGACTCGTTGGAGCGAAAACTTCGACAGCACAAGATTACCTCAAAAGAAATGTTAAAGAGAGTGATAATCACAGAATGGAATAGCATTTCTTCTGAGGAGGCACCCAAACTCGCCCATTCTACGCCCAAACGATCAACAGACGCGAGGGTTATCCAACCACCTATTAAAGTTCAGTTGAGAGCCGATGGAAAGTATTTTTTAATGCTTTTTTTCATCTGTGCGCAGACTTTTTCTGGCAGCTATTTCTAGTATTCCTTATTTTAATTGTTATTTTTTAAACACAAATTGTGTTGTATTTCTTTAATTGTTATTAAATGCTAATGAATTGTGTAAAGAATAAATTAAATACAATATAAAATTAATATCATTATTAAAACATGATTTTTTTTCAATTTTAAATATGTGCTATGTGCTTGTACGCAGACTTTTTCTGGCAAGTGTATATATCATCCCAAGGGGCAATGCTACTGCTCAGTTATATGTGAGAAATTACTCTATATTCAATTGTTCGCCATTAGGCAGATGCACTTGGTGACTGAATCCTTCATCCAACAAGATGATAATGCAAAGCACCGTTAGGCGGAAACTGAGAATTCCCCATTATACCAGTGCTATTCATAAAACAGACAGACTTTTTGGTAATTTATTTATAAAAGTGGGCAGGAATCTTTTTGTATAGCCATACTGATCTGTTTATCGTATCGAAATATCGAGAAATACCGTTACTGTTTAATTATATAGAGATGGCATTCTTAATTCTGTTGTTTGTCTTCAAACAGATGCAGTGGATGACCAGAAAACATTAATGCTAGATTACACTGAACCCAGCTAATGGAAAGAATCTCTTACCCAGAAAGATTATTGTCCTTATGGGTCGTTCAGCATATATTCCAATTTTGCATCTAACTAAGCATCTGTGTGATGCTTGGGAATTTTCATTTGAAGGGAGATGCATTTAATCCCCTCTCCCTCCCTGCAATTCTTAAACGTCTTCGAACTGCTAAAACACAGTATTATGTTTTACTTCTAATTGCATTTATAATAGAACATCACTGTCGCAACAGTACAGCTGTTAGAATAATCATATTGAATTATGGAATTATGAAACTGGTCATATAGTGAACATGGATATTATATTATTTTGCATATTTCCATTTTGTACATATTCCAGAACATTTTATTTTCTTTCTTGCCTATTTTGAAAAGTACTATTTGATTAAAGTTTTTGTTAAATTTCATTAGATTGCAATAAATGTTCCTTAATTTTTCGAAATCTGTGTATTTGTTGTAATATTTGTGAAGAGAATGCTATTCCTCTAACAATCAAGATTTAGAAGTTTGTACTATTATGATCGAAGATGAACGACAAGGTTTCTGTGAAATGTTTTATAATGCCTTTTGAGTTTTGTGAAAATTTGAAAGTGGATTTAAAGGACTAACAACAGTGCTTCAATTTAAAATAGCAGGCTAAAAATTACAGATCGATTCAATACAAAACAGGAAATTCGATGAACCAAGGCCATTTTGATTTTGTTAGTATAGATCTTTTCATATTAACCAATTTTACAGGTCAGGCCAGTGATAAAAAAATATGCAATAAGATCTGAAAACGAATTAGATGGGTTTTAATACAATCTTATTTTCGAAAATCTAGCGAACTTTAATCTGTTAAAAATTCTGTTTTCAAAGAAATTAATAAAATCAGCTCGAAGGAACATTAAAAAAATATTCTTGAATATATTATAAAAAAAGTGATTAGTGATTTATTTTACTGCTTTAACTAAAAAATTAACACGCTTAATGGATTATATAAAATAAAATATCATTTTAAGACATTAGAAATAAAAAGAGCAAATAAAGAGTATTATTAAATCTCGTTTTTCGAACGTTACAAAGCAAACACAATTATTTTTTAGACTTAACACACTAACGATTTCTCGAAATTTTTTTATCAGATTAAATTATTTTTATCTAATGACAATTGTGTTTAAAAAGTTGCAAAAAACTGATACTCCCAGATTCAATACATTTTCTGAAGTACATTTATTTGTTATTGAAAAGTACAAGATCGTCTTCTAGAAAGAATGAAAAATAGTGCAGATAAGATTACACCTAGCAAAATTTTTCTATTTTTTTCTTATTGGTTTTGGTTGAACTGTTTTTCATTTTCATTGCTCAAAATTGCTGCATAAGTTCCAGCACATGTCAGTGATGTTCCATGGTACCACTGCAATCTGAAGCAATACTCATCAAGGTCTGTATTCAAATAGAATAGTTTTTCAGTCCACTTATATAGCGTGCTGAACTACTGCGTAAATGCGTTTCCTGTTCGGCTGACTTGTGGGAACTGTATTGAATGGTGTAGCGCTATCTGCCATAGGCGAGCAGGCTTTGAGCTGAATTATGCCTTATTGCAGATGAGTTATTCCGAGATGCCCACAGAAGTTTCGAGTGTACTTTCCTTGCCGAGCAACGACTTCAAGCTTCTTTGACTTAGATGGATTTTCCTGTAGAGAAGCAGAGGTTTCAATAAGAGGTATTGTAGAGAGTGTTATACTTAGGGTGTATCAGATGAGGCACGGCGTCATATAATAAAAATATGGCTGCTATTTTTTTCTTGTTTTTTTTGTAAATATTGTGTTTATTTTTATTTGTCATAAAATAAAATTTTTTTTATCCAAAAATTTATTTTAGTTCGAAAGAAGCACATGTATTGACCAAGGATGTCCTATGATAAACTGCCTGAATCTTGACAGAAGAAACCCATTATTAAATAGAATCTATTTCGGAATTATGTAATATTTGGACAGAATATTATATTTTACAAAAGACAATTTTTATTCATTTAATAATACTATACACGGTAACACTGATTGTTTAATACATAATAGTAATTATCCTTGAATAAATTTAATACAAATTCTACAACGAATTCTAAATAAAACTAACATAATAATTATTTTACATACATCATAAAATACAAATGTTATGATAATAACAACATCTGTGGAATATATATATATATAAACCGACTTTACAAAATCAAAGATAATAGTTTTCATACTATAAACCATAAAATGTTTTCATTTTTATTATTTTTTAAATAAGTGTTACGCAGATTTTGTGTTACGAATATTTTTCTTTCTTCTAATGTAGCTGACAAACACTTAGATGTTACATACTGTCATGTTACGAATATAAAATTTGAATAAACTTCAGTTTCAGCTGCTCATTTAAATGGAATTTCAAAATTATGAATTTTTTGAAACTGCAAACTCGTCAGCTGATAAACATGTTTGTGTAGTCCTACCAGTTATTCAGTAGAATGGACGAATCTATTACTCGTACGAATCCCTACGGACGAATCTATTGTTTGTTGGGGGGTTGTTATTATCAGGGCCTGATTTTCCTGTAGGTTAACTAGGCTTCAGTCTAGAGACTCAAGAGGGGTCTACATTCAAATTGTTAGCAAAATTAGAATGGCACTATTCTAAAAACAGTAAACACTAAAACACTGAATCGAAAATAAGAAGAAATTCTGTACATATGACTCATAAACAAACATAATACGTAATTTACAAACTTAAAAATGGGAGGTGAAAGGGCCTCATAAGTGGAATAGAATAGGGCCTCTTTTTATCTAAATCCGGCCCTGGTTGTTATCTATTGTTGTTAGTCAGACGTATCAATATCTCATTTTTCATTTGATATCAAGTAATTTAAAATTTTAAATAGTAGAAAATTAAGTTATTTTTATTGTAATTATAATCTTTCTGAAATTATCTTTCTCTCGTATTTTTCCACACTATTATTGCTAGCACCATAAAAGTGCTATTTAACCCACACTTTTGAGACGATTTTTAAAAATTTCACATTTGGAGCATTTACGCGTTAACTTCTTTTAATTTTGCAATATGCGTAATTTGACGTTATTACAATAGATTTGGTGCATTATCTCGAAAAACAAAATATCGTTGTCAAAAAGGGAAGTTAAATTGTGACCCAATCATCTGTAGACTAAAATAAGTCTCTACAATTGACTTGAGAAAAAGTATGAAAGGTATGAATTTTTCTTGATTGTGTCATTCGTTCAAAACTGTGATGCCATCAAAGGGAGTGTGGTGTATCAGGCTTTACATAATCCAGCCAGGATAATGTAGATTCTGCTAAAGATTGCCATGTCAGTTTGAAAATGATCTCCAATAAAAAATATGAGCGGCAAGCAAGATAATAACATACGCCTCGTTTTTCTCAGGGTAAGTAATTGTGTTGAATCATGTATTGGCAAATGTTTGTTCAGCCGTATGCATCTGTGTTACATATTTTTACAATGCACTTTTATTTTGATTTCTTATTGAGTCTTTAGTATTTTGACATATTTGTTTGTGGCAGCGTGGTTTTATGAAAAAATCTAACTGATTAACTCTTAAGATTTATATACGTAATTTTTATAGTTTTCTTTATCAGCTTCCAAGATTTTTTCTGGTTAAATAATAAAATGTGTTCTAACACGCAGTTGAATATAAACCACTTTTTTTACCTATTTTATACCACGGGATGTTTATTAAATTATTGTGAAAAAATTCACTTTATAAATATTAATTTTCTGTAAGAATTAAATAAAATATGAAATTATAATAATTTTTCTTTCAAAAATATGAAACAATAATTCTAACATTTTAACCTCATAATTGTTACAAAAACAATTTTTGTCAGACATATCAACAGACTATTTTTGTCATTTTAAAATTTAAGTGTATATTCAAATTAATACACATTTTCAGTGCTAACATGAATCTAATTGTTTACTTTAAAATTGAATTTTTCATACTTTTTATCAAAGATATTTTATGACAGAAAACAAAATTGACATTTCGAAATTTCGTGAAATGTTACATATCTTGCAAGTTTCAAAATGTATGTAACTCAAATAACTCATAACATATAATTTATAAACAATGTACATAGTATATATTTATTGAAAAGGATGACGTGCAATTCCTTAAATAATATTTTTTTGACACTTTTCTAAAATTTAACGTCATTTTAATTGTATTCAACCTTAGCATATATCAGGTGAAATGACTGCGCCAAATTTCCAAGTATGACGGATCATCTGTTTTGCTTTTTTTCCTAAACTCACATTTTCTTCTATTCTATTAATTTCACAAATACATTTGAATAAGAATTTCGTACTTCAATTTCTTGATCATCTTAAAAAAATGATTTTCACTCCATTCCATACCAGTTCCCAGTTTTCTGGAACGCTTTTAAATATTGCTTCCTCTTCCTCCAACTAATAAGATGAAAGAAGGAGAAGCAATATTTAAAATATAACAATCCATTTAATAACAATCTTAACATAACAATAACAATCCATTTAATTGCTGTTCGAAGAGATGATTCTACAAGACAAATAACATAAATTGTTCGATTCGAATGTTCTTGAAATATTGATAATGACCTTCAGACGAATTCTCACCGAGAATGACCGAGATTGCTTTCATGAAATTGTGAATGTTTTTGAATTCTTATCGGTATCAACTCTGTTTGGGTTCCTTTTCGTTGTCGATGGGCTTGAAGTTGTTCTTGATGACCACGGCTTTGCTGTCCTTCTCTTCTTCCATGGCCTCCTTTTTTCCGTAGTAGAACCTCGCGACGACGGGTTCTAAAAGCCACATGCCTCCAGATATCACAGAAACTCCACCGGTTAAGTAGAACATCCCATCGTAGGATCCAACCTTGTCTCGGAAATGGCCTGCAAGAGAAAAAAGGCTGTAAGCACAGAGTTTGAAGTGGTTGTGAACAGCCATACATTGAACTCAAAATCGTGCTGGAAAAAAGCCTCCTTTTTTTAAAATCTGAAACATTTTTCGTTTTGTATTTCCCTTTCTATAACTATTGAAAAGTTTTTTAATGTTGGAGACTTAATTTTGAGGTAATTTGTTACTAATATTCAATGCTTATATTTATAAAATCAAGGTTATTTAGGGCAAAAAGGTGGGCAGAGAACTGCCTCACTAAACTCGCCAATAAGAACAGGGCAGGCAATTTTTCAAAAAATTTTGAAAGATTGAAATTATACTGTAATTTCTCTAAGAAATTTCTGGCAATTGTTCTAAAAATAACTAATCCCGGTGGTGCCAATTATATATATAAAAAAAAAAAATTGCAGCCAATTTGTCTGGCTAGAAATGTTCGTCTACCATTTTAAAAGACTTTCTTCAATTGGACTGGAATAGAATTCAAAATAACTACTGCAAACACCTAAAAGGACTACGTTATATACTAATAATAATAATAATAACGAATCAAATAATAATGAAATATATTATTGTAATAATAAATGGATAATTGTAAGAAATGATAACAATTCAAATTCTATTTACTTATGAATATACATATATATTCGTATCTGTTTTTCTATACATTATTCTACCATAATGAGTGCCTCCTCCGCAATAATCAACTCAAAAGATATAATGTCCAGCTCAAAAGATAAAACATTTAGTCTTTCCAACAGCTTCGAAGGGGTCTGCATCCAAAGAAGACTCCTTTGTAGCGTGAGATGAGGAATAAAATGTTCAATATGAGCTGTTAAGTGACAATTCAATTACAACAGTTGAATTTGACTGTTTGTCTTTAAGGCGCTTAAAAGCAGTTTTGAAAACGATCTACGTTGACAAACAGGAAAAAAATGTGCAGCAGGACAATGCTAAATTCTTCCACACTTCAAGAATGAGATGGAATCTTCTAGAAGAACTTAGGCGTAAAAATTGGGCATCAACCTCCCTATTTCTCAGATAACCATCATTTGAAAAATTTACAGACTCGTTTAGCAGGAATTTGACAATTTTTGACACATTTGTATTACAGATAGAGCATCTTTGTTGTAAATATGTAAGTAATGTTTGTAAATGTATTTTCTTTTGCTTGTCTTAAATTATTTTATAACACTTTGGTACTTGTTCCTTTAATACAGTTATTTTTGAAGGATCTATGCATTTTTGAGAGCAAATTATAAGTACAAGAATGCCTTTCAAGTGAGTGCTACACCTTTAAAGTTGTAAAATAGACTTTATATGAAAAAAAAAAAACTGTGTTTGTAGATAAATTCAATGACTTTTATTGAACTCATATGAGTTCAATAAAAGTCATTGAATTTATTTTACAAATTCGTCTAAATGCATTAATAATGAAATGACAATGAAATAAAAAGACGAAAAAGAGTTGGGAGTGAGTTTAAAAAAACCGACTCAGAAGTCTGGAGTCGAACAGTTTTTGGCTGACTCCATACCCCTGGAGAAGCAGGAAGGCTATGCTGATGATTCAAATAAACATTTTTTTGGCTAAGTTTTCAATTTTATGTCAATCAGAAAAGAATTTTTATTACAATCTGATATCTTTCTTTGGGCCACTAGTATCCACTCGATAGTACGCATATGATTATCTCGAGATATGCCATCAATAGCGAGATACATCGGTTTTAAAATTTGTTATACATTTCCGTCTTAGAATCTTGTATTTCGATTGCATTTAGCTTTTTTTATTGTATATGTGCTTTTAATCTCATTCAAAATTTAGTGAAAATAAAATGTTGATTAACTGATTAATGTTAAATAGTCAGTGAATCCTATACCAATAAAGATATAATAATATCTGGCAAAACTGTAAAGGCTGGTAGAGGGTATCGGAATAAACATATTTTATAATTGGAATGAGTACTAGCACGTATGGAATATATAAACAACAGGTAAATGAGAAAGATAGATAAAAAAACATTTCAGTTATCAAATTTTTTACAATAGGTGATCGAAAGTTGAATCCTTAGTAGTAATCACAAAATTCACGATTGGTATACATTTGTAATAATATGAAACATATCATTTATAGCCTTCACCGCATGACATCTTTCTACAAGATATCTTGCCGGATACTTCTTTCTGATGTTTCTCCCTCTGCGAACACAATGTAGTTCCAACATAATGAAGACCCAACGATGCTATTTACCTGGATCTTGATCCTGAGTGATTTAAATACCTTTATTGAGACTTTTTAGATAATCATGTATTTAAAAAACACTGTTTGACTTTAATTCCTGAGCATGATGCGCGAAAGCCTCATTGAGTCCGACGAAGATCTCGTGGCCAGAGTATCAATTTCTGCTGGAAATATGGGGGACATTGCCTGACAGTTTTGTTAATAGACCCCAATCATTACACAAATCTTGTGATACTGTTGGTGGACTTTCTTTCGAGCACCTATTGATGAAAAATCTATTCATTAACAAGTTTTCACTCACCGATCATGGGCGGGATGGCGAAGGACACGATACCCGAGAGGAATCCCACGCATGCCATGGCCACGGACTGCGCGTTGGTGTCGACGTACTGCAGCACCAGGACGGGGAAGAGGACGAGGATGCTGCCCGCCGTCATGCCGTACAGGACGAGCAGGGTCATGAAGGTGGGGAGGGTCATGGCGAAGGGGAAGAGGGCGATGAACACCCCCTGCATCACCAGCACCAGGGTCATGAAGGAAGGGATGGTCATCAGCTTCTTGTCCGTCACCCAACCAAAGCACAGGCGGCCTGCAAGGGAAATTAAACATCTTTTATTTACTTTGTTTTTTCATAACTTTATGTCACAGTAGAGGGCTAGATCAGTATGGTACATAGCGTTTTGGGTTTCCGAACCATGGGTGCTTGGTTCGAAATACGACAAATTAAAAACTTCTGTGTTCATGCCGAGGAAAATCATATTAAAACTGTAGGTTTGACTGTCCTGTTTTCGCGAGAAGGAAAAAAGATGGGTGCATACATAATGCAATCCCCTAGGGTTTTTGTTCAAAATTGGATGCAGGACCACTACGTTGTAATCTGAGTAAAGTTGAATTTGTAACATTTAATCCATTATATTGGCAAATAACTTAGATTAATGTGTCCTGCATTCTGAAAAAACATGCTACGGGAGATTTAAAATAACTTTTAAATCTCTTTCAATAGCCAACTTCGATTTTTATCATTCGATACATCAATACTTGCAGTATAAAATATATATTCAATGATTATACTTTCATACTTTCATACTTTCATATACTCATTATACTTTCAATACACAATGAAAACGGGAACCCATTTTAAATAATATTTCACTAATTATTTCTTTATTTATAATACTTTCTTTGATTAAAAATAAACACGAAATTTTTTTTTTTTAAATTTACTTAAACACTGCACCTCTTTTTCTCAGAGCAAATAAACAGAAATTTATTGCAAAACAAACTTCTCAGAGGAGGCAGTAAAGATAAGAAAAAATATTTACTACAAAAAGAAGTCATCGTACTAAAGCATTTAAATATCGAAGTAAAATCTTCCTATCATTTTGTAGTATGATGAAAATTCTATCAATTCGAAAAATTATCAATTCAATAATTTGAGGATTCCTTTTGATGATAAAGTATAAACAAGTCTTATTGCGCCGGCAATGTATTCCACGAAGAACGTGAATTAAGCTTGCAAAAACGAAACACACTCACCGGCCAGATCCCCTATGGCCATGGCGTTGATGAGGTACTTTCCGTTGGCTTCCGGGATGCCCTTGTCCTTGCTGTAGTCGACGATGACGGTGAGGATGGGGATGAAGATGATGATGTAGGTGGACATGCAGATGCTGATGAGCACGTACACGGGGTTGGTGTAGAGCTGGGCGATGCTGCGCAGGCTCTCGCCGATGCTCTGCGTGCTCTGGTTCTTCGCTCGAATCTTCACCTCCTTCTTCAGCACCGGCGTCTTCACATCTGCATTGAAGTTGCCGGCCTTCTCCTCCGCTGACATCTCGCTCGTGATGGAGTACACGCTAGAGGTGCACGCGGCATTCACTGACCCGTAGTAACCATTCTGCCAAAGAAAAATCACAAACTAGATTCAGAATCATTTCTAAACTGGAAAATGCTTACAACTACCTTACGAAATAAGCATTCGTGCATGAGGTAAACATTACTGCTATGGCAACTCTAAACTGAAAAAAGTCTTTCTCTATAGAAATAACAAAATCTAACATTTCATATAGTCTTCTATTCAGGGCCGGATTTAGATGGAAAGAGGCCCTAGGCTGTTCCACTTACGAAGCCCTTTCACCTCCAATTTTTAAGTTTGTAAATTACTTATTACGTTTGTTTATTATTCGTATGTGTAGAATTTCTCCTTATTTTCGATTCGGTGTTTTAGTGTTTACTGTTTTTAGAATAGGGCCATTCTAATTTGGCTAACAATTTGAATGTAGGCTCCTCTTGATCTTGAGGCCCTAGGCTGAAGCCTAGTTAGCCTATAGGAAAATCCGGCTCTGCTTCTATTTCATTTAATTAAACATAATGCACAAAGACATAGAGATTTCAAAAAGAAGAATAGGAACAAAAGTTAGCAAAGATCAGAGAGGATACCATGGAAAGAAAATAGCGAGTTAATTCAATTCATTGAATCGTTTAGTTGTTTCAAGAACTTAAATGTTTGGAAGAATATGAACTAAATTCTTTTTTTAAGGTTAAAATTATAAATTATTTTTAGTAAGCCTTTTTTTTTTTCTTCAGAAAAGACTATTCACAATAAAGAACTTCATAAAATGGCTTGCGGGGCTCTGATTAAAAACGCTATTAAACATAAGATAAAATAATGTTAAAAAAAGAACGAGAGAAAAAGAAGAAGGAGGCAGAATAATCTTAAAAGTTATGACAAAATGATAGCATTTAAGATATATATAATCGGAATCAATACAGTATAAAATAACAGGCTCCAGACATGTGGGAGGCTCATATTGTCATAATTATACATAGGAATGGAACGGTAATCTGCGGGATATAGAAGCAATGTTGCCGAGATTCCATCCGAGGATAAGGAGCAGATTCAAAGTCAGCAAGGATTTGTTTTTTTTAGAAAGAAATCATTTAGTCACTTTAATTCAGTTAGTCATTTAGCTGTTTAAAGAATTTACATCTTAGTGAGCGTTTGAGCGTTAAAATTACAAAATCATAATAGCTAGCGTTATGTTAGTGTTATGTTCGAATCCGCTGTTAGGGACCATTGCATTCACTGATTTCATGCCATTTGATGATACTTTAAAAACGTGTATAAAGTGTCTCGTGTCGATAGTTACATTGCCTGAGAGTATTTTATAGGTTTATACCTCTATATGACACCCAGATTCGAGATGCCAACGGTCGTACCATGCTGAATATACCGGTTCTCGTTAGATCACCGAAGTTAAGCATCATTGGGTGCGGTCAGTACTTGGGGTGACCACCTGGGAACACTGCGTGCCGTTGGCAAATTTGGGACCTGAATGGTCGAGTGTCTAGCGCTCTGGCGCTCGGTGCCACAGGTTTCGGGTTCGAATCCCGGCGGTGCCATGGATGTTTGTAGTGGTTCGGAATCCACTTTAAGCCGTAGGTCCCGGTCTCACATGACTGTAAGAGCGTCACGGAGCAAAAGTCAGGCTTCTACCTACGGGTGCTCCATCACAACAGAAGCTGCTTCCTTCCCCTTCAATCATGAGTACGTATGGGCTCGTGAGCTTGGCCAGCCAATTGGGATAAGAAACAACAACAAACAACAACAGATTCGAGATAGTTATCCCTAAAAGTTTGAAAGTTTGATTTGTCGCTCTACAGTCATCTTGTGCACATGAGAGCTAAACAGAACGGGACCTACAGTTTAACATGGATTCTGAGCTCCTAACAAACATACATGCCACCGTCTGGTTTCGAACCTGAAGCCTGGATACCAAAGACCAGAGCGCTAGTCAGTTAGCCACCAGGCCGGCAATACCCCTAAAAGCTCTACCTGAGTCTCAATACTCATTGCCGGGTTATTCTCTGTATGCATAAATGGAACACGAAGTCCATTGATGTTCAAATAGATTACGATACTATTGCGTAATGTTTTCAGTCACTTGATCTATGTTTTCAATACATCCAGCGTTAAGAACAGATTATGGATCAGAATCAGTTGGCATACCTTCCTCTCCGTCTTGGGCGACATCTTTGGTCTGTATCCCGTGCACACGACGTTCTCGTCGGTGTCGGCCCTGGGCCTGACCAGCTCGACCACGGGGCCGAACACCCCACTCTGCATCTGCTTCACGCGATTCTTGCAGGACGCCTTGCACACGTCCATGCTCTCGATGGGGCAGTTGCTCAGCGAGGTGGTGCGAGCCAGCTTCCTCTCCACCACCTCCTCGGAGTCTTCCAAGTCGGATTTGGAATCTTCCACCGGCACCGCGACGTTGTTCAAGGTAGCGCATGCATTCTTCTTGGCCCCTGTAAGAAGATATGCGTTTAATGAGTTGATTTGGAAACAGCACTTAGTAGCTGACCACATAAAACGATTTGAATACACCACTTAGTAGCTGACCACATAAAACGATTTGGAAACACACTTAACTAGGACCCATGGAATCCTTAGATCCCTGTACCATTATCCATGGTTCTGTTGAATCCCTCAACTAGGATCCGCGGAACACTTAGATACCTTTATCAAGGTTCACGAATTCTTTATTTAGAGATCCATGGAATGGTTTTTTGAGTATGAATGGGAATATAGTCACCATCTTTATTTTATGCACCTCTAATTAAAACCATAATTTCCCTCTTCTCTAAAATATAAAGAAATATAATAAATAATATTAATTTTATCTTTGGTCACAATAAAAAGAAATAACAGTTTCATATCAGTTAGAAATTGCTTTATATCTGCAAAAATAAAGTTGCTATAACTAGTGTTCTAAAATTGAGAAGATACCTTCATCAAAATTTTGAAATTGATGACAACTTCTCATCAATATTTTGAAGTTGAGAAGATACTCTCACCAATATTTTGAAATTCAAAAGATATTGTCGTGAATACTTTGAAATCGAAATTATACTGTCACTGAAATTATAAAAATACTGTCACTGAAATTTTAAAAATACTGTCACCAGTTCTTTGAAATTAAGAGTATCGGTATTTTGTCAAAAATATTTATTGGAAATGTCAGCTGCTCACTCTTATCCAGCAAATATACACAGTCCAGTCCCATTAATGTGACCACTACCTACTTCCGACGTCAACGTGAAATAACCCATCCCAAAAGGCAGGTGGCAGCACACTGCAGTGGAGTGTATATAAAGAATTCCACTTAATACCCCACTCCACAGTCCACTTAAAGCCAGAATACACATGAGTGTCTATTCTGGCTTTTGACAGGTGGTCCCATTAATGTGACTGGACTATGTATAACTCTTGTACATTCGTGTTACCGTATCATTTTTTTTTTTTGTTTTATTTATTGTATTTTTAAAATGAAAATTTGAAAATTTATTTCGAAATGAATTCCGAAGCTTTTAAGAAACAGTTTCAAAATATTGTATTAGTTAGCTGAAACCACTCACTCAGTCGGGCATAAGCCTCTGGGTACTTCACCCACTGGGGTACGCTGAGGAGAAGGGAGGGGGGCAGCACGTGCATCACGATGCCCCCGAGGATCAGGAAACCCCCGGACAGTCCGAACGCGTCCAGGATGGACTCGATCATGATGGGGAAGACGAGGCTGCCCACGCAGGCCCCGGAGAGGGCGATCCCGGAGGCCGTGGCGCGGTACTTCTCGAAGTACTGGTTCACCACCACCTGGAACAGGGTGTTGGCGAAGGCGAAACCCATGCCTGAAAGGAACGACCTATTAACATTCAAAGAATTTAGTAGTCAAGTAAAATCGAATTTTAAAAATTAATATGTTCAACTGAAACAAATATTACAAAATCCTATATTTTCGCAAAAATTGCGTCTATGATATTGGTAATGCAATTTTACTGCCAATGCAAATATTTCACGATAATTATTCATCTGTGTTTAATTTCATAATTTTGAAAATATCATTTTCTCATTCGTGTTGAATTTAGGAAATTTTCAGAGGAGCAGCACATCAGAAAATAAATAAAATCGGTGGTAAACACTAACTTCAAACTAATATCAGTAAATAAATAGTTACGCATATGCCAATGACTACTGATTTTGTTTGGATGTTCTTTTTTTAAAACTTTTTTATGCCTTTGGCGTCTATGGACTTTTTATTATTATTGAGATATGCGAAAAATATTATTTTTCAGTCTTCCATTCGCAATACCGATGCATTGAAAAATCGAATTACAACGGCCATGCAGATTAGTGATTTGTTCTTGCTTCATAGAGTCTGGTTACAGATGATTTACAAAATCACACGCTAATCTACATCACCTAGTCTTTGTTTCGTTAAAGACTGTGTGCGCTGCGGACAATAAAATGAGTTATTTCCCTTCAATAAAAAAGCCTACGATAAACGTTAAAGTCCTTTCATGGCGTCACTTGAAATATATTTCATTGGTATCCACCTATGCTTTACTAAAATGAACAAATATCTTAAGTTACTTATGGGACTTACAAATCACTACTGGAAATCTACTTTCTACTGATAATCCTCGTTCAATCATGGCTGTAAGTTGCAAAAATGAGTCCGCTTGATAATCATGCTCAATTTGATCCATCTTAATCATGATTTAAGAAGGATCATGCTTAATCATGCTCAATCTCGCTAGAATTCGATTCTTCAATTTGTCAAGTGTGATGAATTGGAGATTAACAGCAATTTTTCTCATATATCTTTATAAAGAAGTTCAAATGTAATTACTTCATAGCCAAAAATTTCCAATGTAATAAAATAAAAAAATTTCCTTCATGCACGGTACACACGGAATACATCGAGTACCGTGTAACCGTCGAGTACTGTACCATACCGTGAAACTAATGACACACGGAATACGATAACTGTGTAGCCGCCTAGTACGGTACCGTACCGCATAATGGCACACGGAATACATCGAGTACCGTGTAACCGTCGAGTACTGTACCATACCGTGAAACTAATGGCACACGGAATACATCGATAACTGTGTAGCCGCCTACTACTGTACCGTACCGCATAATGGTACACGGAATACATCGAGTACTGTACCATACCGTGCAATTAATAACACACGGAATACATCGATAACCGTGTAACCGTCGAGTATTGTACCATACCGTGCAACTAATGGCACACGGAATACATCTAGTACCGTGTAACAGTCGAGTACTGTACCATACTGTGTGACTAATCGACACACAATTAGGCAAAGTTCAACAAATTAAAAAAAAGTAGATGAAAAAAAAGAAAGAAGACGAGTTGTACCGTGTATTCCTCCCCAGCAGACGGCCAGCCAGGTGATGCTGGGGGCGACGCTGCAGAGGGCGGCCCCCGTCGCCGCCATCAGGCCCCCGCAGAAGGTCACCGTCCGGATGCCGAACCGCTGGCCGATGATGCCCACCAGGGGACCTGCAGTAGAAAGCATAAAATATCAGTATACTAAAGTAACTTACTCAGGATCTGCAAGCTTCTATTAGTTATACTAGACAGAATAACTTAAGAGCTAATTTGCTTCTTTTGACTATAGATCTTTGTTATATTGATAAAAGATGAATTTCCGACAAAAAAATTCAGATATACATCTAATTAATAACCTTAAATATACACAAATTACAAAGTACTTACTTGTACACACGGGTTCATGGATTTGGTTTAGATATTACTGTCGACCAAGTGGGATAAGAGACAACAACATAATCTAAACATAGTATTTCTTGCAATTTATGAAACAGTAGCTGGTTCTGGCCACATTCTATCATTAGCTGTTTCTTCGAATTACAAATGACCTTTAGTTTTATTTCATTGAGAAGTGTTCTATATATGATATGTCAAGTAGGCAGATGTGTAGATATCAAATAATATTTCATTTTTTATAGGAATTTTTGAGAATGCCTGATAAAATAAGAATAATGATTAGATTTTTGTTTAAAAAAAAAAAAAACAGGTATAGTACATTGTTTTTACAGCGTGTTTTTGAACAGTGTATGTAATTTTTTAAACTCTGTTTTCTGAAATTCAAAAAAAGATCTCAAAGCCATGAACTGAACTGCGAAATAGATAGTAGGACTAAAAGAAATTAATTTTTATAAATTAGCAACAGCTCAGCATCAAACTTCAAAGAAAAAAATGTTAAAAATATTTAAAAAAGTATATACAAAAATTTAAAAAGTAAATCCTCATCGAAAAATCCTTTACTATCTGCATTTAATATTTCAATTGAAAAAAAATCCAGTTTGTCACAAAAAAAAAAAAAAAAAAAGAAAATTATTTCCGGGATGAGTTCCAATAAAACACATATCAAAGTCAGCTTAAGCCAGTGAAGAACTATGTTAAGTTATTTCCCTCAATGCTTTTCCAATAGAAGCATCATTGATAAATAATTGTTTAATTGCTTTCCATGATTTTACAGTCTATATTTATTATTTTGTACACATTTTCTAAGCACCCATTATGCTAAGTAAGCGGAGCTTTCTGACGAAATTTCAAAACTCAAATTTTAAATATTAAAATCTAAACTATTCATTTGGCTTTCTTATGCGTATATATTTTACTAATGTATTTTATAAAAGTTTAATTTAAGTATCTGACAACATTTTTTTAACTATCTACCACTGAACTTTTTTTTTTGGAATTTATTGTAATAAGCAGGGAATTGATTTAATTGTCCGAATTAATAATAATAAAGACTTTGGCATTAAGAATTGAAATGACGAAGTGATTTCAAGTTTATTTTAATTTAAATTTAATTCGTGAAATTTAAAAAAAAAATTATACTATTTTGAATAACTTAATGCTAATATTTTTTAAATTAAGAATATACAGTTTTAAAATGACAAGTAAATGATTACATTTAATTTCATTCTTTTATTACATTATTCTTCAAATTTTATTTTCTTAGAATCAGTTGTTATCCACTGTTATCACAAACAACAGGCAAATGGAACGATAAAATGATTTCATAGTTCCATATTTAAAGATAAAAAAAATTATTTTACTTTATAAAAAAATTGTTACTTTTTATAAATAAAACATTTGTAAATATTTGTAGTTCGAACAAATAAGGACAGCAAAAAGGAAATTATTTTTCAGTTGGATTCTAGAATTATCAGCAAATATATGTCAGCATTATTAATCTCTTTAAATTGAAACATAGCTAAATGGAATTTTCCTCCACTAAAACATTATCAACTTTTTACTTCTAATTTAAAGATATTCTTAATGCCCCTAATTTAAAAATAATTTTATTTTACTTTATAAAATTTTTTTTACTTTTTATAAATAAAACTGTATAAGCCATGTATTTGTCCTTCGAACAGAAAATGGCAGCATTTTTCTGTTGCATTTACTACTCACCTTAAAAATAAAGACTTCATTTTACAGATAAATAATTTTTTTTTAAGTGAATTTATAAAACTATGAAAAAATTTCAATTTTAATTTCTTACTTAAAACTATCGTAAGAAATACGATGTCATTATAAATCAAAAGTGTTTTTAGAAAGAAATGTTTATTATTATAGAAACTAGCCATTCTCTGTAATTAACTGGTTCTTTAAGATAGGTGATTTATGTTTTTATTTCATTGGAAAGCGTTCTATATAGACCACATAAAAAAATTTATTGCTATTAACATTTAAAAAAATGCACACATCCAATTTTAGTCTATTATAAGTGGAATAAAATACAATGACATTCTTTAAGCATTGTTTTCATGTTTTAAAAATTCTGTAACTCCCCCGTACACACATCAACTTTTTTAAAGAGTACTCTAACTTTCGAACAATAAACTAATTAATAATAAATTAAAACTCTTGATGGATTATACCGAGTATACATCATTGTATTTGTACTTTTTTTCGGAATTTAAAGGATTAGTAGAACAACGAAGTGCACGAGGATGACGAAATTAATGTTTCTGAAGATGAGGAACAAAAGGATCTTTCTGCTGATTTAAAAAAAAAAAAAGATTTAGCCACTATAACGAAAATTATGGATCAATTTATACAAAATGATTTAAATTTTGATGCAAGTTCAAAGGCAAGACGAAGAGTAATTGATGGAGAATTTCTTGCTATCGACTTGCCTGATTTTAACAGGAAAAGCAAATGACGTTAAATGACATTTTAACATACACACACAAAGTAAAATTGTGAAAGAACTTTCCTCATCTCTATTGTGAGTTCGTTGCTCGAACTTTTTTATTATGATTTTCATGAATGTTTTCTGAATAAAAATCTATATTAAATATTAAGGTACTTACGTATTAACGCCATCGCAACAGAAGTTGCGAAAATAAAGAGCTGCCAATGCGCCAAAATAGAGACTGTTTTGAATCTATGTTAAACTCTATATCGGCCCATTTCCCACCGAAATCCGATTGACTACTTTGTTTTTTAAATAAAGTGTTTTGAATTTTGAAAGTGTTTTCATTTTAAATAAAGTGTTTTATATATTTTATGATTTGTCACGAAAATTTTAAGTGTAGATTGGCGTCACTTAAAAACCGCCAAATCTGAAGCCGAGGTGGCGTTAATACGTAAGTACCAATAATAAATAGGTCTATATTTAATGTCATAAAAAGGTATTTTAAAAGAAATGTTTAAAAATAAAATCTGATACATTTTCTTATTAGGGCCTGAATGGCCGAGTGGCTGGCGCTCTGGCGCTCGGTACCACAGGTTTCGGATTCGAGTCCCGGTGGTGCCATGGATGTTTGTATTGGTTCGGAATCCACTTTAAACCGTAGGTCCCGGTCTAATAGGATCGTAGAGCGTTGCGGGGACATTGCTACCCCGCGACCGTGGCTTATCTTCAAGTTACACGCGCCCCCCTGGGTAATGCAAAGTGAGTAACGTCTTTGCAGCGCTTGTCTTAAGGCATCAAAGACCAAGCTGTCTAAGTGCCAGCTGCATTGGAAAGAAAGAAAAAAAAACATTTTCTTATTTTCTGTTCTGTTTTATTTATCCCCATTGCATACGTGTTAAGATGACCTCTTTTAACGCTGTTTCGCTTAGCTCATTTAAATTATTTTAACGCATCCCTTGCATTAAGTGGGGCCTTAATATATGGCGCAAGTAATGTAAATGAAGTTACATGTTCATCTGAAATGTTTATAAACATCGTCGTACATTTTGTAAATTATCGTCTGTTTGGCGATGTGGCGAAATTGAGGGGGCGGGATAGACTCAATCCAAATAATTATCTAATTATTTCATTTTATATCAACCACCATCTCATAAACATTGTTTGGAGATGATTTTTAATTGTCAGAAAAAAAATCACGTATAATGTGTAATTTAGCAGCTTTACTCAATACTTTATATAGATAACAAAACCTTTGGCAAAAATTTAGACCCCATGTGTCAAATCCATCGTTAGGATGTCAAATTGACAGTAAACAAACAAAATGGCTGCCATAGTTAGATTTTAGGTAAAATGACATTACGCCAAAATTCATTTTGAAAATCGCTATTACGACAATATTGATTGCCAAATCGTTAACTTTTATTTCTAAATTGTTTTTAAGCCAAGTTTCATTTCTTTAACGCCAAATTTTATCACCATTCTGTCTAAATTTATCGAGAAATTGGTTTTAAGCCAAATTTTATTACTTTAATGTCTAATTTTAATACTATTACGTTAAATGTTATTGGTAAATTACTTTAATCGCTTTAACTCCAAATTATTTTGTGAAAATTTGTTTTGTTAAATTCCCAAAATAACACCGAAATTAATCGCTATTACGCCAGAATTATTGACTTCGCCAAAATTTATTGCTATTACTCATATGGATCACTATGGATATCACTATGGATCATTATGAATATTCATACTTATTAGAAACCAATTATTTTCCTTACAATATTTAAGCACTGCATTCACATCCAATTTATTCAATTAAATCATAAAAAAATGAATTCAGAGGCCCTTTCATCTATTTTGCTGGCTGTTAATAACGCCCACTATTTCATTCACCTGTCATCCAATACTTCCAAAGCCCGACAATATGAAATAATTAAATAAAAACGTGGACAATAAAAAGAATAAGAGAAAAATTTAAGAAAATGATCGCCTTTTAAAAATATTCTGCGCGAATTGAAATATCAATGACCACAAAACCTTAATTATACCAACAGTATTTAAAAGGAATTAACTATTTGATAATCAACTAGTAGTTATTAATAAAGTAAAAAATAATTTCTAGTTTGTTTTATGCTTTCATGAGTGGCAACATAATAACAATTGTCTAAATTCTGCATTTTATACACACATTTATAATAATAATATCGGATTAATCTATAATACATTGGAATAAAAAAAAAAGATATATTACTGTTCCTGTTTACTATAAAAAATTTCCGCAAACAACAATGAAATCAACATTAAAACAGTTCATTATATTATTTGAAAAAGAAGAAATAACGAATTATTCTTATTAAACTATTATAACCATAATGAAATGGATGGAACATTCCGGGTAGCAAGATTGGCGATATTCTCAAGGATACAGGATTCAACCAAAACTTTTATTAAAAATATAATGGTTAATTTAAATATCAGAAAAATAATTAAATAAATAATCTAGATGCAATTTTTAAATGATTAAGCAATTAACAGCAAAATAATTAAATAAATAGTTTAGATACAAATTTTAAAAAATTGCTAGTATAAAATAAAATTAGCACACGTATTTAAAACATATTTTGGACAATGTAATACAAAAAAATCAACGCAGGTATCCTGATATATTTTGTTCCTTGGCGATTTCTTTATTTGATGACAATTTCAAATCATCAAGCCAAATGGCCATTTCGACACATCGGCAGATTAGCGAATTTAGTTTGGCGAATTTAGTTTCATGAAGTGGTAAAATTTAAAACTAAATATATATAACCAAATAATAAAAAAACCCTGTCAAGAATGGAACTTTGTGGCATTAGTTCCATTTGTTTTGAATGACAAGAACATAGAAATGGATGAAAATGATGGCATCACATTACCTGACAGACATCGGATTGAATTTCTTATAGTAAAAGGTAGTGTTGCCTCTGCTCTTTTCACATGATACTGCTTAATTACGGCAACATACAAAATGCCAATCATCCGGGAGAGTCCGGACAATATCATATTGATCATGCAAGCCGAAAGAGCGACAACCCATGCTCTACCTGTATCCGGCTCTTCTAAGTCAATCATCTTGCGTCTTGATCAATATTTACCAAAACATGAAACAAAGAACCTGCAGTCCAATGTACTCAACAATAAGTCGTCAATAAAATTCCAGCACCTTTTTGACAAATTCTGCAACAATAAACCAACAAACAATACACAGAGTCCAGGTTCATGCTTCCCACACTGTTTGCACAGACACAACAGTTGTTGAGCAACGGATAAATAATTCCCAATCAAAACTTTTCTCGTAATAAAACAAACTTTTCAAAGTTGCGATGATAATAACAATAATGCATTTCGCGCAGTCATTTCTTGAATTGTTATTATTTTAACAAATTCATTCCTTTTAATATTAGTTAGAGAGGGAGATTGGCGAGTGACAAGTTCACATGTCAGTTTTTGTCGAGGTGTCTTATCTATGTGGATCGGATTCTAATTGTGAAGTCAGTCATCGAGAAAGTTTCAATTGATAGGAACTACTGAAAACAAATCGATTGTCTTTCTGTCGTGAAAATTAGGTAAGTCTTAAAGGGGACGCGTATGACTGAGCCACAAACTGATAAGGTACTAATCATAAGATTGATAAAAAATCATTTATTTTCATTATATTTATTTATTTAAAGAAGTATAAAAATATTTCAAACTTTGACTTAATTATTGCAGATACCCAAATTTGTTTCCTATTATTTACCTTTTGTCTCTAACAACAAAATGCCAATGATATTATCGTGTAACCTGCTTTTGCCTGTTTTAATTTCACAAATTCGTAAAGTAAATATTTATTATGAGACTAGGAAGACGTGCTGGATAAAATATATTTTTTCATATTTATTTAATCGTAAATAATAATAATAAGAAGAAATATTTTTAAAATGGATATAGAAATGTTTAATGAGTCTTGATTTGAATAATTAGCATTATTTATTGTTTTTGCTTTTAAAATTTCCCAATTTTCATTAAACAGTAGCGGATCTTCAAAGGATTGTTGAAACATCTCTATTTTTCTCTATCTCATCTCTATTTTTAAACTTGTAGTGGATGACACTTGATGTTAATACAGTTTTGTCACATATTAATTCCTTAATTAAATTTAATTAATCAATTTTATTTTTATATGGGAGAAAAAAATTCCTCAAAAAGTAATTAAAATAAAATTTTTCTTTGTTGACCTAAGTAGGAATTGACTTAATTTTTTTTTTATATTATTTGTTTCACATTTATTAAATCATAAGAAAGTAATAATAAATATTTTTGAAATGAATATAGGAAAATTTAATAAGTCTTGATTTGAATAATTAGCATTATTTACTGTTTTTAGTTTTAAAATTTACCAATTTTCCTTTAACTTTAATGGATTGTTAAAACACCTCTATTTTTTCTGTAAAAAAATATAAAATGGCTTAATATAATTTTTTATTTAATATGCCATATTAGCATATGAGTATAATTCTGCTTTCAATTTGATGAATAATTATTTAATGTAAGTAAGTTAAAAAGTTTCCATTTAATGAAGCATTAAAAAATTTTTTTGCACACTTTTTTTTTGTGAAAATAAATATCATGCTTAAAGAAATTAATTTAAAAATATAGATAAATTAAAAAGTCATAGTTAAATTCAATTATCTATGACCGTTAGAGATGCAGCCTCATTATATAGAGTTACCCAACAATAATTAAAAAAAAATTTAAAATATTAGTAGATAGTAACAATAAATACTTTTGATTTATTTAAAATGTTGCATTTTATTTTTAAAAAAGAATTTTAAATTACAACGATTCTATTCGAATTCACGATTTTAGTAATAGCTTTAACGAAGTAGATTAACATATCTAAATAATAATAATCAATAGAATCAAAATAATCAATAGAATAATATTTTTATATAGTTAATAATTAAAATATTCTAATGAAAATTATTTCGAATATTAGATCGTTATATTGCAAAAGGCAGAATTTGAAACGGTGCTTATTTTCTACAATTTAATAAATATTTCTAACCTCTATTTCTACTTTTTACTATCTATTTTTAAGGACTGGAAATTTAACAGATTATCGAATAATATGATGAGAACAAATTTAGTTATTCAACTTACTACATATATTATTAATATATTAAGTACTACTTAATATATTAATAATATATGTAGTAAGCTGAATAACTAAATTTATAATAATAATAATAAATTACTTAATTAATAAATAAATTATTACTACTTAAATTATTACTTAATATGTTCATAATATATGTAGTAAGCCGATAGTAAGCTTAAAAGGTCATATTTATGTGAATTGTTTATTATTTCGGAATTATTCGAAAGCATTCGATTTAATATTGGTGAAACAGTTTAGTTTTGTTTTCTCTGTCACTTAACGGTAAGGAACACCACAAAAAACATATTTTATGTTTAATGTTTGATTTTACTTTTAAAGTTTAATATGCACCAAATATATCTTATTATTATTGCACCTCTTATTAACAGATTTAAGATTTAAATAATTTAATGATTTTTTTGAGGAATTTTAACAGACTGCAGATTTATGTGTCATCATTATTAATCTATTCTTTATAAATCGAAATATAGCTAAACGGACTTTTCCTCTACAAAATACTAGAACACCTTATCAATAGTTTACTTACTATTTATCACTTGTTTTGCCATCAACAATTTTTTTATATCGCCATTTTACAGATACTTTCTTTTTTATTTTGGTATAAATATTATTAATTTCTAAAAACTGTTGGCACGGATAACAGGTTTTCGACATCATAGCATATTCTACATCATTCGATTGATAAAAATTACTTTTAAAATACTAAGAGAGAACAGAATTCTTTAAGCCTTTTGTATAAATGGTATTAAACAGTTTAGGGTCTCAAATATTGAGTGCAAATATTGACTATAGAACTATAAAAAGATTTAAGTTAAAAAATTAATTTTAAGAAAATTTAAGTTAAATAATTAATTTTAAGATGATTGAAGCTATTACTAATTCTACAAAAGTTTTGAAAAAGCAAAATGAAAAATGAAGCTAACAGTACTGTAGGACCAAAAATAGGTTGTTTCAAGGATAATTTTGAGTTAAGATTTAATTATTTGACGATTTGTTTGGGCGATAATTAACGAAAAGTATAAAAGATTGCTATGAATTGTTGTAAGATATTGCTATTGTTTAAACAATTACACCGCATTACTGTTTTAATAATTCAGATGTCATAACCCATTTTGTTTTCTATGGTCATCGTTATGCATGATTTTGATTTAACGATTGCTTTGCAGAGTATGATCGACTGCTTGGGATGTCACCAAAATATTGCTTAAAGGAAAGTATTAATAAGTACATACTCATAACTGTATACTGAGAAGTATAACAGAATAACTATGGAATCCTATATTTAAAAAAATAATTAATTTCAGGAAAAAAGCTAACATCTTCAAAAGAAAGGATCTACGGAATAAATTGGAATTCTTTAATCTTGGCAGACAAAATTCATAATAAAAGCAAAGTATTGATCCCTTTTGATAAATTTATTTTTACATCGGGTTGCATGTTATTAGATCATCCTTAGATAACAATTATAGTATTTGGAAAGTGAAAAATACTTTAAGAGGTCAAATATTAGAAATAAATAGGAATTTCAACTAAGTTTTAAACATTTACTTTAGCGATGAAATTTGTTCTATTGTCACGAAAATAATTATTTACAACAAGAAACATAATTTTTCTGAAAATATTGAAATATTGTGGTCTAGCAAATTAATCGATATCAAAGGATCGTTTTATTAATAATTACTAAAAATGTCTTTTAAACATTTTGATTAAAAAAATATACTGACGTTTTGTTAGATACATTTTTATGGGGAAATAATGTTGGAATAAAATAAAAGATTCTATTATAAGCATACGAATCTAACGTTATAAAAATTAATTTTCAGCTAATTACTTTAGCATAGTGTTATAATAAGCTCAAATATCTTTTCTGAAGAATCAATTAAAATTAAACATTCTGACAATAAAGAAAGAGTTAAATGAGCCCATGTTTATCGATGTAGGACATCATTTTTTATGATTTTCAGCCATTTATGGTAATACATTTGGCAATATTTATCTAGACACCATTTGATGAATTTTTTCAGTGGTCGTCTAACTAAAAACTGTACTGATTCTTTCTGATATTTTTTAATAGCTTTAAAGGATATTTAACGACTGAATACAAACTTTGTAAGAACATCAAACTTGCATTACCTGAAGCACGTCGAAGTGAGTTCCTAATAATGAAAGGAAAAGTTGCCTCTGCTCTTGTTGTATTGTACACATTTATTACATCTACGTATAAGATACCAATGCTCCGAGACATACCGGACATGAGTAAGTTGATCATAAAGGCCACGAAGACGACAATCCAGGCCCTTCCCTTATCCGGCTCTTGTAAGTCAAACATTTTATGTTGTCCCTGACAAAAGTTCACCAACTCAAAAAGCCGTGTACAATATTGGTGCTCTTGAGTTGGTGAGAAGACCTTTTTGAGAGACCACTTAAGTGAGAAGACCACTTTGTTGGATAATGTTCCATCAACGAAGAGGGTCCATATTTATACCTTTTGAACAAGCATAAAGGTCATGTTAATAAGTATGGAGCAGACGAGTTATTAACCATCCATAAATTTGACTATCTTTTGAAAGTGTTTTGATGAAGAAATAAGTTGAGACGGTCTTTAAATATAAGATAATGATAATCATTTTAAATGGTTTATGTTTTAAAGTTTAATCTTTTTTACAATACTTTGAAGAAAATAGGGGTCCAGATATGTTTGAGTGGCAAGTTAGTATGATAATATACGTGTTATCTATTCAGTTTGCAGTCTAATTGTAAAACATAATGCAATTTCCTGGTGACATGTCTTATAAAAGCTCGTCCTTGCTTAAAAAATGCACAGAAGTCTTGATAAGTGAGCGAGGATTTCAGATATTTAAGAATACAAAAAAGTCACCTTTTATAAAGTTGTTAAATTTCTACTACATGCATTTTTTCACTTTTTTCGAAAACATATTCTTTAATTCAATAAATAAAATCACACATATTTAAAATTTTATTTAAATTGTGTTTTATAAACCCATGGGGTTTTGAGTTGATCTTTTTCAGCTAAGGTTCACAATACCTTCGCTTAGATAAGTTCTGTTGGATCAAAATATTGTAATTTGCAAGCCATGATTTAGAAAGAAATCCTAAAATAAGATTCTAAAATCTAAACACTGATAGTGTTATAAGAAGCATCGATTTTCTTATAAGAAGAAATATTTTTTATTGTTGAACACCTGATGTATACCATGAACAATAATGAGAATTTGACAGAAAAATGATATAAATTTTAATTTTTCAGTGTTTTTTTTCTTGGAAAATCACGCGAGAAATGTAAGTGCAACATTTTACAGTAATTAATAGATATCTTCTAGCTCGACTTTTAAGTCTCAAATTGGCAATAAATGACACTAACATAAATGGACTCCTTTTTTACTAAGTGGACATTGAAGATGTGAATTGGTGCAGTAATACAAAGACACATTTTGATTAATAATATAATCGGGAGTTATTTGATTATAGTAAAATAATTTGTGATTTAAAGAATCAAATTAAGTTTGCAAAAATATATGAATGATTCTCTTGATCTCATTTTTATTTTTAACTATTCAGAATATCGCAATAATTTCATTTCATTAAAAATAAACTTAATAAAAACATTTCTACCACAAATGTTATTGAAGGGAGCTTATGAAGTATTTGAAAAATGGCTCATAAAATGTTTTGAACCTTCACTTTATCATCGCGCATTTTTTAATTACTTAGTTTAAATAATAAGTATACTATGTGCTGAAGGTTACACATAGTTTATTTAAATTGAACAAATATCTAAATTCTTAAAATTTTTAATTTTTGATAATTACTTTATCATCGCGCATTTTTTAATTACTTAGTTTAAATAATAAGTATACTATGTGCTGAAGGTTACACATAGTTTATTTAAATTGAACAAATATCTAAATTCTTAAAATTTTTAATTTTTGATAATTACTTTATCATCGCGCATTTTTTAATTTCTTAGTTTAAATAATAAGTATACTATGTGCTGAAGGTTACACATAGTTTATTTAAATTGAACAAATATCTAAATTCTTAAAATTTTTAATTTTTGATAATTACTTTATCATCGCGCATTTTTTAATTACTTAGTTTAAATAATAAGTATACTATGTGCTGAAGGTTACACATAGTTTATTTAAATTGAACAAATATCTAAATTCTTAAAATTTTTAATTTTTGATAATTACTTTATCATCGCGCATTTTTTAATTACTTAGTTTAAATAATAAGTATACTATGTGCTGAAGGTTACACATAGTTTATTTAAATTGAACAAATATCTAAATTCTTAAAATTTTTAATTTTTGATAATTACTTTATCATCGCGCATTTTGTAATTACTTAGTTTAAATAATAAGTATACTATGTGCTGAAGGTTACACATAGTTTATTTAAATTGAACAAATATCTAAATTCTTAAAATTTTTAATTTTTTGATAATTTTCATTAACAATTATTTTAGTTCTAATAAAAAAATCACTGAACTTTAAAACACTTAAGCTTTTTCCCCACACTTCGAATATTAGAAATTTATTTGTATGTCTTTAATATTTATTTTCTTATATTAAAAACATTTAACCATTGAGAGGATTTTTATTAAAAAGGTGTTACGATGAAAACTTTTAGATTCCATATACGCAAGTAGGATTTATTGGACATAATTTATTTTATCTTAAGTTTATCTGAGCCGTTCTTCGAGAAAAGTTAAAGCGATATAGAGTTATTTAATATTTTTTTAATTTTATTAGGAGTGGTGAAGCTGGAAGTATTAGTTCTGTAAAAGTTATTTTTACAATATTAATTAGTTTCCCTTTCTTGGAATGGATTTGACGTTAAGAATTTTGATTTAAATACTAAAAATGAAATGAATAATTTGTTTTGAAATGTATAGATAATAATAGTTTAAAAATAAATTAAGATTGCGAAGGTGCATTATCGTACGAAAGAAAATGGAGTTGCTATAAAATAATAAAAACAGTTTCTTTTAAGATTATGAAAACAATAATTAGAGATAATGTTGAAGTGTCTAGGCTCCATGAAAATGATTTTTATTTTTTTTCTAACCGATTCTGGCAAATTCAGTTCTTATTTGTAGTTAAATAAGTCGTACTGCCGTATTAATGCACAATCTTCACAGTTTCAAATGCAAAATTATTTGTTAAAAATAAAATATTTCATTTAGAAAAAAGCATTTAATCTATCACAAGTGCGATAAAAGTGAAAACAATGAATCTTTTAGAAGGAATGTAAAATTTTTATTTAATTTGTTTTTGATAAATATTTTAATCTTGTGTCTTCATGAAATGAATTCATCAAAGTATTTTTTCATTAGATAATTTGCAAAAAATTGTGAATTTATCACATTAAAAAAATCCAAATGCAGAGATATTTCGATTTGCTATTTACATTTTCTTATTTGTAAATAAAAGAATGCTATGAATTTCACAGCTTCATGTTAAATTCATCTAAACTATTAATTAAACACAAATTCATGATATTTATACAAGCTGATAATATTATACAAGCTAACAAATTAAAAGAGACTTTCAATTTCTTCAATATCAGGTTTTAACAACTGATAACAGGGGCCACTTGATATATTAAGACCAGCAATTTCCAATTCAAAGAAGTCTATTATAGAATTTTTTTTTTAAATTTCATATAGTTTCGAGAATTTTTTTTTCGCCGAAAATCTTTAATTTGAAAACAATTTAGTTTTAGTATTAGTATTAGTATTAGTATTACGGAGCCTGATGGCCGAGTGACTAGCGCTCGGTGCTACAGCTTTCGAGATCCCGGCCGTGCCATGGATGTATGCAGTAGTTCGGAATCCACTTTAACCCGCAGGTCCCTGTCTAACATGACTATAGAGCGTTGGACATAGGGCTAACAAACCTGTCTGGTAAAAAGAAAGCATCTCCTGTTTCGAAATCTGCCAGTAGGCAGGCGGCCTTGGCCCACCATGGGGCTGTTGCGTCTCTGATGATGAGGATGATTAGTATTTAGTATTTTAGCTTTGTTATAGTTTCAAATGACAATAATTGGCTTTCAAAAATATTACTGATCTTTATAGGATCCTTATTAGAACAATAATGATTTCGCTTTGCTGAATTTAAAACATTTTTTTATTTATTTCCAGTGGCAGATTATGAACAGTTACAGCAATAAAAAGAACAACGAAAAATAAAAAAGAACAGAGAATACAACAAAACATGCTGAAACAGAGCATAACAAACAAACAAACATAACTGAAACAAACATATCTCTAGCCTCCCAATATCGCTCGGCGAGAAAAGTCTTGCTCAGAGCAGGACAGTGAAGTAGATGCGTGGCCTCTCCAGAGGTGCATATCGGGGAAGGAACAATTTTGAGTCTGTAAAGATGGTTTCGCAGGCAGACATGCCCGGTGGCTAGACGGAAATGAGCGAGACATAATGCCAAGTTGTAGATCTTTTAGCCACTGAAAAGTGTTACCAGGTGCAGCATGGGTGGGTAATTTAAAACATTACTTCTGAAATTTTGCAAATAAATGTCCGTTGACATACTGCCAAAAATTTAAGCAGAGACGGGGAGTCGGAGTCGAGAGAACAAGGAGTTGAGTGTCGGTTATTTTGAAAGGTGACGGAGTCAGTAGTCGGTATAAAAATCAGACTGCTGATTCTTTTATAAAAATACTTTTTATGTTTTGTTCAAAATTTTGAGAATTATTGTTCAGATTAAACATTAAGGTGTCAGTTCAGCCATATCCTTCAATATAACAACTAGCAAGGACAGAGATCGTTTTAGCATCAAATCAAGTTTGTGTCGAGAAACTTTTCTAGGCATTGAACCTTAAAAAGTTTCCTTGGATCCACAATGGAAGAAGATCATATAGAGATTATTTTATTTTTAAGAACAAATAGGATTTAATGCATTACAAATAAAGCATCTTCGCGATTTAAAATGTTCAATTTTATTTTACTTAGGCTGTTCTATAATACTTTATTACTATATGTGTTGAGTATTATTTTTATAGGACATTTCTTTCTGTCAGCGGATTTAGCGTATAGGGATATCTTTTAAGTGAGCACAAATACTATAACTTTAAAATTGTAAAAATATTTTGTTATATTATATCTTTTTTTATAGGTTTGCAAGTTTGATAAAAGTTATTAAATGCATTTCACAAATTCTTCTAAATTCATTAGTTTTAAGGTCATAGTTCATATAACTACTGTCTAGAGTTCACTGTTGTGAGTTGGTATCGAAAATTCACCTAAAGAGTCGGAAATTTTTTGGCTGACTTTTTAACCCTGATTTTAACCTTAAAATTAGCAGGCAACACTTATATTATAGTTGTAATCATACTTCCTTCTTACACAGGCAAGAGCTGTGGAGTTCAGGAGAAATAATTCATTTAGTTAGTCTACAGTCTCTCAATATATTCAGCCTAACCCTGAGCATTAGTTGGCCTACAGATTCTCACTCGAAAAGGAAGCATATTTATAGCAATCCTGCACTTCTATGCGTACTCTGCACTTAGCCGAGAGTTCCGGCTAGAGGTGGAGTCTTTCCACGAAGCTATAATTATCATTCTTTTATTTTAAATTCTGTATTAAATATTTTAGGTCTCTAATTGTATGTGTTTTAACATTTACGAGTGTGTTAAAAAAAAAAAAAAAAAAAAAAAAAACATGAGCTCTCGAATCTGTACCTCAAGTGTCTCGACCTAATCATACCCATTTACAATTTGGTTGCCCAATCTGAACAATACTTAGTTTGATTTATGCGTCTCTTTGTATATCAAGTGATCCGATTTGTTCTCATATTTTTTTTTGCTAAATAACTGTATTTTATGTGCATCCCTAGACGATTTCCCTCTTCAGATGCCATTCAGTGACAACATGCGCAGCTGGCATGCAATATGGCTCAGACTCGAATTCGCTGACCGCGTCCCTCGCGTGTGGTCAATGCCCCGCGTGTGGTCAATGCTTTCAGAAACGAATAGCATTTTTCAGGTTTTTCCCCATGAATCCTATAAAAGGCACAAATATCCCTAAACGATATCACGGAAGGCAATGCCCTCCCCTTTAACACCCATCGGGGGGTTGTTAGTGGCACTGGAATGCGAGTCCCACCGATGCTCAACAATAACAACAACAACAGCAAAAAGCCGATCTGAATAAGCTAAATGTTGGATCTAAAATTTAAAGGCGGTATTGCTCTTCTAGCATTAGTATTCAGTTGTCTGTAACTGCAAACATAAATTTTTAAAGGTAACATTTATAATAAACGCAATAGTTTGAAGCAATATCTGAAAAAATAATGACAGTAAAAATAATTATCACAGTAAATAATAAAATGGAAAAATAAAGTATGATTGAAGAACTATATAGATTTTTATTTTATTAGCATGCACATGCCACGAGAACATACTAATATTATTATTGTGAATAGCTTATTGTTTAATACTACGAATAAATCTTAAGATGAATAAATATCGTATTACTATCAATGCAAATACTTGGTGAAAAGTTTTTTTTTTTTAAGAAATATTTTATAATATTTAAAAAATTTTTTAAAAAATGAATCTTTTACCACTTATTACATGATATCATTTTATATGCTGATATTGCATCACCTATTGTAAGAGTTCGTCTGTTACAGAACATGAAAATAAAAAATAATAATAATATCAATGTCATTGTTAGGGATTTTAATGTTTAAATCTATATTTTAAACGTTTTACATTTACATCCACTTCGATTAAAATCACGAAACGAATCGAAAAATTTCATTAGAATAACTATCGGAATTTAAAATAATTTTTTAAATTCCGATCAACTTTTTTTTCCAATTATACTTAAATAAGCTGATTTAAGTATAATTGGAAAAAAAAGTTGATTTGAATAGTTGCCAGAAGAAAAAGAAAAGCCCTCTTTATAAGTGGGGATAAATTAATCAGAATCAGTTGTTTAATTTTTCAGAAAGAAGCAAAAGAATGCGTAATATTTAGAATACGTAAAATTAATTATAGAATGCGCAAAATTAATTATGTAATACGCAAATTATCACAATTAGTAGAATACGCAAAATTAATTATAGAATACACAAATTAGCGCAATTAGTAGAATACTCAAATTAGCACAATCATTAGAATACGCAAATTAGAGCAATTATTAGAATACGCAGAATTGGAAATAGAATATGCAAATTAGAGCAATTATTAGAATATGCTGAATTAGATATAGAATACGCTAAATTAATTATAAAACTGAAGTTTACTTTACCTGAAAGACATCGTATTGCATTTCGAACAGTAAACGGCAAAGTGGCTTCTGCTCTCGTCACACTGTAAGAATCTATGACGGCTACATACAAAATACCAATCATTCGAGAAAGTCCGGACAATATCATATTGATGATGCAGGCCGAAAAGGCGATGACCCAGGCCCGGCCCTTGTCTGGCTCTTCTAAATTAATCATTTTTCTTTTACCAATGGTCAATATTTAACTACACATAAAATGACTAGTGCATTGCACCAGAGATCTCGATTTTAAGATATGATGAACACAGATCAATACTCAAGTACACATAAAAGAAAAAAAACTATACAGTTTCGTGCACCGTGTCAGAGTTCTCGATTCTTAAGAGGCAGATGTAGGTGCGACACCTTTTTGGCAAATGTTCCAACCAGGAAGAAAGTCCAAGTTCGAGCTCTTCGCACTGTTTGCACAGGAATTAGTGACAAAATTGAGAAACGTTGGGCAACAAAGGAACAGCCTCCATAAATTTACCTTTCCCTCAAGAATCTTTTCTGGTGATAAAAGTAAACTTGGAACTTCTTAAAAGCGATAATTTTTTTTCAAGTGCAATTCCGCATAATCATGACGCAGATACTTCTAAATCCATTCATTCAGCCTTCAGGATTTATTTTGGTGTTTTTCTGGGATTTGTGTACAAACCCTTGAAAATAGGAGAGATAAGTTAGCAGGAAAATGTTCCAATGGCAAGTTTGGGAAGTTTTGCGCATTATTTATTTGAGAACCTTTTTTTTGTGTGTGATTGGTTTGTAAAAATAAACATTGCTGTTTTTCTTTTAAAATTATTGTTCGATACCTCACTCACACACACAAATAAAAACTCGACTATATTAATTTATCTCCTTTATTAAGCCAGCCATCACACTCGAGAATGGACTGAACACACAACTGCTCCCTGTGGTTACACTTATTCAACTCCCCCGGTCTTTCCCCGGTCTTTCCCCCGTCATCTCACCCCTACCAGACGCCCCCCCACAGACAGGATGTTTATACATTATAGGGCGTTGACTTCCCCCTGGTACGGGGACCTGGTATTTCGAGGCAACAATTATGTTATAAAGAATTACTTCACTATTTTATATTGCAAGGATTTTAAGATTGTTAAAAACTTTTTCTTGCTTATTTGGATCATCAGTCTATTTTGGAAAGAAATGTTTTAGATAAAAAAGAAAAGGCTGAACGATCTTGAAAAAAAAATCGTCATGTATACTTCATGCGTAAAAAAACAAGTAATATAAAAAAAAAAAAATTTAAAGTCAATTCCTACTGTTTCTTCTCTTTATTACAGAAAGTCCTTTATAAATAATTTTCATTCATTTTTTTTTAAGTTTATCGGGCCCCATCTAGCAACTTAAATGTAAAAAAAAACCTAAAGTTAATTAATTAAATTTAATGAATGAATTAATATTTGAAAAAACTGTATTCACATCCAGTGTCATCCATTACAAGTTCAAAAAAAAAATGTATTTGAACTTGAATGGATGAATAAAAAGTGTTTTATGAACGACTGAAAATTTGAACAAGATATATATATATAGAGAGAGTGTGAGCTAATAGAAGGAATTGAACAAATATAGAATGTGTTTTTACAAAGACGATTTTCAATTGAAAAGTTACGATCATACTATAAAATTATAACTAACGTACTCTTTTACGTATCATTTAATCAGTACCAATGCCTCTGTCCATCAGCCTTGTAACAAACACAATTAAACTGACTATGATGTTTTTGAATGCTATGCAATTTGACTTGAGGCCGCCATTTGAAAGACAACCATGTAGCAGATACAGCTTGAATCTGGATCACCACGAGGAGTCTGCTACACTACACCCCACATTTGAAATGAACACTCCAAGGGAAGCATTTGTGGAATTTGTACTCTCTACCTCCCTCACCTCAACGGAAGGAATTTCCGATAAACAGGTTTATTATATCCGTCTACTGTATTTCTGGTCTATAGATTTATCGCCTCACCTACCGCCTATCCGAATCAATTTAATTTTTTCATCTCAATCTTTTTATTTCTTTCTGTATAGTTAGTATACATATACTCTTGCAGCTAATAGAGAAATTAAAATCCTGTCAACGCTGAGTAAGCAGTTAGTATATATACAGCGGGGTTCAACGGTTAAGGAGCACACTTTGAGGGGTGGTACAGCTAACTAAAGCCAACTTTTTTTTTTGTATAGGAATGTATGGACAGAAGTGAAGCGTTGAGGCACACTTTAAAGGGAATTTCTCGCATCAGCCAGGCACAATTCCCCAAAAAGATATCCATCACATGACGAGTTTCAAGCCCTCTGCCTGGCAACCCCGATACGCCCTCCATTTTATTCTTATTCTGTGTTTGCCACTGCATTTTCATTTATGAGACTGCAGTTAATTCAATTGAGGACCACCTTGCTCTTTGGCATCTTTGAAACTATACGCCAGTTACTCTTTCGATACAACCAAACATGTATTGCTGTGAGGATTTATTGTTAAAACATTTAATCAAAGAAAGACTTAGAAGACGTTGTAGTTAAATAATATATCTTTTGTTCTCATGTCTCATTTTTTAGGTTCTTACTTCAATGCGTCACTTCTGACCCTACATTCCTATATACAAAAAAAAATACTGTTTTAAGTAAGCTGTATCAACTCTTATAGTTTGTGCCACGACCTTAAAATCCTCCTATGTAAAACAGGAGACATATTTTTTAATAATCTTAAAATCATCTCCAACGCTATAATGGCGGGCTCATGCATATGTGCCCTTAATAATAATAAGTCTGTTTTACAATTATGAAATAACGCTACTAGCAATATTTCTTCTATAGATGCTTTTTTAAGAATATTTTCACCAGCATTCCTCTTTAAAATCTAAAAGATACTTTAAATTTACTTTAAGAAAGCTATTATTAATATTCTAAAGGTAGCTTTCGACTACTGGAAAATCTGGATTTTTAGCAGTTAAATTTACTACAACAAGAGTCTTCGTATCCAAACTCAAGAGTTATTTAAGGAAACAGTTTCTTCATTATTTGCTTATTTTTAATGCACATTACTTTTGAAAAACATCTTTGCCTATTACACAAACATGCTTTGAGGTTTATGGACACCCTTAAGGTATTCAATTACCCAAATTTTCATAACATTTCTTATGATATTCATCCAGTGCAGTTATTATAAACAACAGTATTTTATTCCACTATTAATCTATACAACTTCCTCTAAATCACCCTTTTGGATAAAAGGAAAGAATGCCATTTCGATGTCTCTGAAATCACTGTAGGAGTGCGCACCCTGGAATTTCAATATGAGACACAAAATATATTGTAATACCATCGTTAAAATTCATTCTATTTGCAGCAACGCTTTTTATAAAAAGCTACACGAAAAAAGAATCTAAGAATACTCCTGTCAGTAATCAGTGGCGTAACAATGGGGTGGCTGACGAAATAGCAGGAGAAATGCCAGGAGCTCACGTACCATTGCAGAATTATTTTATATTATATATTTTTTTTTTTAATAAGTTACTTGGTAAGGATTCAATTCATTCAAAAACTATTTTAAGAGATGAACTATTTTAAGCTCAATTATGATTTCCATGTATATGTAATGTTTGCAAAGCACAAAATCATAAAATCAAGATGCCAGATAAAATATTTGTCAAACTATACAAGATGAGATGGTTTCTATTCCATACCAGAATGTTGAAATTGTGTTAATAAAATAAATAATAAACGCACCATTTTATTCAATAATATTTGATACAAGCCAAGTTTATTTGAAACTAAGTCGAGATTTAACCAAAACAGACCAACAAAGCCAGTGAAGAAGATAAAAATAAAGTACTAAAAACACTCGTTATCTGAAATTTTCACGCAGAATCAGAACATTTTAAATCGTTTGAATAGCAAAAGTATCCCATTTAATACACGTTAGGGAAAAGGATATAATGGTTCTAATGCCATGAAAGATATTTATAGAGAAGTGTTCAAAAACGTTATAAAAATATTGAACCAAATTCAGCGTGTTTACATGTTATAACTCATCATTTAAGTCTAGTAGTCGATGCTGTAGAAGAAAAGATAGAAATGCAAATGGTTTTTGAAACTGCACGGCAAGTCTTTATTTATTTATTTGTTTGTTTGTTTTGGCATAGCATCAAAACGTAGAATATCTTATTGAGTTTATTTCCAGTGCTCAAAATGAAACTTCACTTCCCGTAACTTTAAAAAAAATGATATTCAAAGTGGAGAGTAGAACGATTTGATGCTATTTTTGCTCTAGAAGTTCGATTTGTTGCAGTTCAAAAAGCGCCAACAAAACTATTCCATTAATATGTTATTAAGTATCCACCCACAGACTTTTCTTTTTAATGACCAATTTAAAATGAATTTTATTAAGAATTTTATTAATTTTTATTTTAAAATGAATTTAATTTAATTTTATGAATTATATTGATCGTTTTTCTGATTTAAGGCAAACAAACAGAATCCCAAAATTAGTTCTAAATTTCCAGGACATTTCAGTGTTTGTAAAAAAGCCAAATGTCAATTAAAGGAAAAAAAAAAAGTGCCTTCTCGATTTTCAATTAAATGGCTTTAATCGAAAGATTTTCGCTTTTCTGGTGTCAAAGAAACAGATCGTATTTTTTTTTTTTTAAATCAGTTTTGTTCTCGAGTTGTTCTGATAACTACAAAAAAGCTTGAATTTCCGCTAAAGAAGGAAACAGGGGGAAGGGGAATTTCTATTAGATTATTTAATCGAAAGAACTCGTCTTTCTTAGTTCCCAAGAACAAATTGAATCTCATAATTTGACACGTTTCTCGAGTACTGCAAAATACTGTACTGTACATAATAACTAGGAAATACTATACTGTATATAATAACTATAAAATACTATACTGTAAATACTGTATATAATAACTATAAAATACTGTACTGTATATAATAACTATAAAATACTATACTGTAAATACTCTAAAATAACTATAACTGTAACTGTAAAATAAATAATCTTTAAAAATTCACAAAAACAGTCCTTTCTCTAATCTTATAATAATTACAAAATAGTCAGGGCCTGAATGGTCGAGTGGCTAGCGCTGTGGCTCGCGGTGCCATAGGTGTTTGTAGTGGTTCGGAATCCACTTTAAGCCGTAGGTCCCGGTCTTATATGATTGTAGAACATCACGGTGCAGCAGTCAGACTTCTACCTACGGGTGCTCCATCACAACAGAAGCTGCTTCCTTCCACTTCCTCCATGAGTCCATACGGGTTCGTGGGCTTGGTCTAGATTAGATATCTACCAAGTGGGATAAGTAACAACAAAATAACTATAAAATACTGTACTGTACATAATAACTATAAAATAGTATACTGTACACAACAATTATAAAATACTACACTGTAAAATAACTATAACTGTAACTGTAAAATAAATAATCTTTAAAAATTCAAAAAAACAGTCATTTCCTTAATCTTATAATAAGTACAAAATAGTCAAACAGAAAGAAGATCGATAAAACGTTTGAAAGGGGTCGATGGCCCGAAAAGAAACCCCTAGTTAATATAAACATATGGTCTAAATCTGGGACCGGCATTCATTTGATACCTGTGAATGACTCGTGTGTCAGAAGTGAAATAGATCACGCGTGGCTGTTTCAGTTTGAAAAGGAAAAAAAACCCATCTGATTACATATCAGAGTGTTACGCTTCAAAAAATAGTTGTATCACGTTCGATTTTTCGATATCTAAATCTGTGGTTATCAGGCGATGCTTATAAAAAAAGTCTAATTTTAATCATCACTTCAGTATTTTTTTTTATTAGACGAACATTTATTTTATTTCAGAGAAATTTGCTTTCGTTGATAGAATCTACAGCATTTTTTTTTTTTTAATATAAACATTCTTAATATGAATATTTTTTTATACTTGAAACACTTAATCAAACATGAAACATTTAATCAAACACTATATTGATAGGTTTACCTACAATGTACTTTAAAAATACATAACTGTTGAATATTAATAAAAAAAATATTTTTTTAAAGTCAATTCCTACTTTTAAAATAAGTCCTTTAAAATAATTTTTAGTCCTTCAAAAATAATTTTCATTCATTTTTTTAAGTTAGAAAAAATTCTCTCTCACATACACACTTTCCATCTCTCTCACTCATTTATTCACGTGTTTCATTTTCCATTTGGTTCCCTCCTTGACTCAGACTAGAACCCAGAATGAAAAAATAATCTGAAAAAGAAAGTTTTTTCGCCACTGGCGGTATTGATTCCTAAATTTATAGCCTGCTAAATATCTCATATAAGAGAAATTTTTTTCTCCCATATAAAACTAAAATTAATTAATTAGATTTAATGAATGAATTAATATTTGATAAAACTCTATTAACACCAAGTGTCATCCACCACAAGTTCAAATAAATTGTTTTTGAACTTAAATGCAAATAGATGTATAATAGATAGTTAAGATATAGATATAATAGAAGGTAATAATAGATGTTAAGAAATGTATCTTTTCTTTTTCACATTAAAAGAAAACATCAAGTTCATATGCATAAAAATCATCAGAATTGCTACGAAACAAGCTTTTGTATTTTAATTTTTTAGTTAATATGATTTTAAAAAATTCTTTAACTATATATTACAATTTAAGGAGACTAATTTACAATAAGGAGAAATGAATATAGCTTTTACATTGTTAAAAAAAGAAATTACGTAATTTTAAGTTATAAAATTCTACTATACAGCATTTATTTTTGTCAAGCGATTTCTGTAGTTGTCCTATTATTTGTACTATCAGATAAACGTTAATAAACATCTATAACGCATTTATGTGTTTATGGTCTCTCTAGTCCGGCATCCAGTGACGGATTTAGGCTTAGGCCCGGGCCTAGGGCGGCAAATTTTTAGGGGCGCCTAATAATTAATTACACTTCCATTATTAATAATATCTAATTAATAATTAAAATTATATATTTTTAATCTCTATATAGTATTTTAAAGGAAACTGAAATTTTAGGAATCAGAAGAGACAACAAGACACTCAAGAAAACCAGTCTAATCCACCATTAATAAATCCATCAACTAGTGATTTATCTAGAACTGAAAATTTTGAAATTAGCACAGATCCGTATTTATGGAAACTAAATGAAGCAACACGAGATTTTATAGCTGTAAATGGTACACCACAAAATATTAACGCTGAAACATATTAAAGAAAGAAACAAATATATTATATGATTAATTAGATATGACATATTTCTTAATTAAAAGCAATTTATTCTAAATTGCATATTTAGTTGATATACCAATATATACACTGAAGTGACAAAAGTCATGGGATACCTCTTAATATCGTGTCGGCCCTCCTTTCGCCCGGCGAAGTGCAGCAACTCGACGTGGCATGGACTCAACAAGTCGTTGGGAGTCTTCTGCAGGAATATTGAGCCATGCTGTCTCGATAGACGTCCATAATTGTGAAAGCGTTGATGGTGCAGGATTTTGGGCACGAAGAGACCTCTCGATGATGTCCCATAAATGCTCGATGGGATTCATGTCGGGCGATCTAGGTGGCCATCATTCGTTGGAATTGTCCAGAATGTTCTTCAAACCAATCGCGAACAGTTGTGGCCCGGTGACATGGCGCATTGTCATCCATAAAAATCCCATCGTTGTTTGGGTACATGAAGTCCATGAATGGCTGCAAGTGATCTCCAAGTAGCTGAACATAAGCATTCCCAGTCAATGTTCTGTCCAGTCGCACCAGAGGACCAAGTCCATGCCATGAAAAAACAGCCCACACCATTACGGAGCCACCACCAGCTTGAACAGTGCCTTGCTGACAGTTTGGGTCCATGGCTTCGTGGGGTCTGCACCACACTCGAACCCTACCATCAGCTCTTACCAACTGAAATCGTGACTCATCGGACCAGGCCACGGTTTTCCATTCATCTAGGAACCAACCGATATGCTCACGTGCCCACGAGAGTCGCTGCAAGCGATGTCTTTCTGTCAGTAAAGGCACTCGAGTCGGTCTTCTGCTGGAATAGCCCAAGAAAGTCAAATTTCTCCGCACAGTTCTAACAGACAAGTCCCTTGTACATCCCACATTGATTTCTGCGGTTATTTGATGCAGTGTTGCTTGTCTGTTAGAATTTACGACTCTTTGCAGACGTCGCCGGTCTCGGTCGTTAAGTGCAGGCGGTCGACCACTGCGCTGTCCATGGTGGGATGTTATGCCTGAAATTTCATACTCTCGGCACACTCTTGACACAGTGGATCTGGGAATGTTGAAGTCCCTAACGATTTCCGAAATGGCATGACCCATGCGTCTAGCTCCAACTAACATTCCGCGTTCAAAGTCTGTTAATTCCCGTCGTGCGGTCATCATCACGTCAAAACCTCTTCACATGAATAACTTGAACAGAAATGAAAGCTCTGCGAAAGCACTGCGCATTTATACCTGTTCTACGCGATGCTACTGCCATCTGAAAATTTGCATATTGCTATCCCATGACTTTTGTCACTTCAGTGTATATAGTTATATATATATATAATTCATGCCTGAATTCAATACCTAAATTTAATTCGAGTCCATTATTACTATTCGTATTATTATTAATATTATTATATATAAGGGCGTCAAATTAACTTAGGCCTAGGGCGCTATCGAACCTAAATCCATCACTACGAGCTGCCACTTGTTGAAATACTAAGTGTGCCCGGACTACAGCAGATTAATAGCTAAATTTACATTGTATCTGAATTTTAATGAAGACAAAAATACAAAATATATGTGTGAGTGTACATTTCATAACATACTAAAAGAGCAGTAGCAACTTAAAGTGACAATTAACGTACTGAAGGTCAAAATAAGAACTTTAATAGCGTTGCCAAGTCGGGATTCATTACCACGTCACGTGTTCCAACGTCGGACTAGTGGATAATTTATGGATGAATTAATTCCTCAACTCAATAATGGATAAAAAATATCCCGTATTTATAATTTGATGTGATTATTATATTATTTTCAGTCTAAAGTTATCACACAGATTACTCCATGCTTTTATGTTTGCTGTTTCATTGGTATCATGAGTGCGCAAAGAAACTGAAGTCGACTTACCCATTACTTGAGTTATCTTAATATTTATATTATTAGATAAACATGCATAATTTATTTATGTGCTCCTGTATTAAAACATAAATTAATACATGAATGAATTAATGCATCCATAAAATCATGAATAAAAACAAAACCAATTTTAATTTGATATTGATGTTGTATTATTTTCAATTAAGTGTATTCAGTATTAAATCACACGGTATTTTATGATGTTTTCTATGATAATGATTCACAATCCATGAGTTGAGGATGCAAAACCATGAGCATGGTATTTGAGTGTTCCTTTAAATGTTGTCGTAAACATAAACGTTTGTAATTTACTTACGTGCTCATTTATAAATTTACGGATGAATTCATCTATTTGTTAAATTAAATTAAATGAATATACAAATCATAATTTGATATTATTATCATATAATTTTCAGTTCAATGTTAAATGTTATAATAAAAAAAAATTACTGATTATTTTTTAGGTGTGTAATTCTGCTAGTGAACACGATGAAATATATTCATGAAGTACATGAGAGACAACAAGTCACCAACGATAAAATAAATTCATCGGCGATGAAGTATATTACAAGAGGTACATTCAAGAAACAACAGCTCTTGAACATATTGCTATGAGTTGAAGAAACAAATAAATGTAAAGCCATTTGGTTGTTGTTTCAGTTGTTGAAGTAATATTTGCAGTAGTAGGTAAGTATATATGGTATATTCATGTGTAACGATATATTATAATGTTCATGTTATTGATTTTTTTATTAGATCATGGAATACTCAATTTGTCGATAAAATTATGTATAATAGAATATATCATTTCTGATTGGATACTATCATTGCATTATCTTCAGTCACAAAGTCATCCATAAAAACACAGTAGAGCATATTCTATGATATGATGCTAAGAACGGATCATGCTCACGAACCATGCATTGAGAACGTAAGAAATGTAATGCAATTTGACTGTTTTTGCCCAATTGTTGTTTTACTATTTGAACGATGAGGCAGAAAAAAAAAAATTAAAAGCATGTACAAATATTGATTTTTACATGACAAATTTATTTGTAACTATTCTTATAACTTGTAAAAATACTATTCTTGTAAGTCCTTTTTCTTGTAACTTTACTTTTCTGGAACAAACTATTCTATATTTTTGTTGTTGTTGTTACCGACGGCTTTATTGGAACTCAATCCATACAAATTTGGCCACTTACCGTAGAAACAAAAAGAACATCTACACAAATCAAAATTATAAAGGGAAAAAACCAGGCATTCTGAACAAAAACGGTCAAAAGGCCTTAAAAACAACTAAAAACAAGTTAAATGTTCTAAGGATAAAAATTTAAAGTACTAGTAGCAGCCTAATAAATATATCAGGACAGGTAATGTGAATCAGGACATGTTTTCTCTGGCTCTCCAGTTAAGAGTACACAAATCACCATTCTGTTTAAGTTAACCGGTGAGTACGGAGTCCAATCTTTTTCTCTGTCTTACATGAAACACATTATATCAGAGATCATAATCCCTGTTTTGGCCAGATGTTCGACCAGGCAGTCGTGTCCAATTCTTAATCTATAATTGGCAACAGCTTTATACGAATTTTTGCACTAAATTTTTTCCGTCATCCCCGAATGTCTCCAAGACTTTTCCTTTGGTATTAAATAATAATTCACTGATGTACGATGACTTAATTGCGTCCCGTATAGTTCTTCTAAAAGAGTCAAAAGAGACAAAGCACCTATATTCTATATTTTGTTCTATTGCCAATTTTGTTTATGTATGCTTGTAATAGCCTTGAACAGTTAAAAACGACGCGTTCGTATTTTTGAGAAAAGGATTAAGAAGCCAGCTCCAAGGAAACTCTTTCTAATTTCGGTTGTCTCGTAAATTTTAATGTATCAACTTCAAGTCACAAAAGATAAGATTGAACGGGGAAAAATGAAATTTATGACAATGCTAATCCCACAAGGGAGAGCCCAATAAAACATGTTTTTATTCATGTTTCTTAAATAAAGATTTAGGAGGTTACGAAATTCACGTAACATATCTTTAAGATAGTGCGTAACTGATGGATGTAAACAAGCTAAACTCTTACAATACACACAAGTAAATAAGTTTTCAGCTTCTGAACATGAAGTTTTCATGACATGAAGAACATGATCAATGTGAACGAGTTTTGAATGGTGTTTTCTAAATACATCAATGAAAACATAATGTTATAAGAATGTCAAATAAATGCAAAAAGAAAGAGCCAGATGTTCTGAAAATTGGTAAGTAGCATTCATTATTTATTATTATTCGTAAAGTGAAAAGTTAATCATAATATAAGTAGAAATTATTTCTAAATTAAAATTTATATTTACTCAGCCGTTGTAACGCGGCATTGCCGGGCTTCATTTGAAATTTTAGAATGTTTTGCTGAAAAAAAATATCGCTTATAATTGAAAAATATAAATCCAGTTTATTGCTCGTAATAACATCTTCAGCCGAACATCGGATATATTTACTTTTGGAATATTTTCTGTCTGAAACAAAACATGGTTGACATTTACCAATAGCATGCGGAAATGGCAATTGCATTCGAATATTTTTGCAGTTCGATCATTTTCTGCTAAACATTTTCCTGCGACACAGAACTTGATTGACAATAGGCACTTGTATGCGACAACGACATTGACAACGATCAATCTCTGGCACAAGGCTAATACACAAGTGACAAAATAACAACCAAAACTAAGAGCATACGAGCAATTTTCCACTGCAAAAACCAATGATCAATCAATTACTAGGTTTATGGCTAGTACTTTCCTTGACGTGTACATTCCGCCATTATTAATATTATGAGCACATATGCTCAACTGAACCTCGGCGTATCAAAGGGGTTTGTATTCTTGGTTCAAGAAGTACTTGGGCATGGGATTTCTAAAGATATCTAGCATTTCTTACGAGAATCTAAGCAGGTAATTATAATATTTTGTTGTCAGCTTTAGCAGAATAGAATGCTTAGAATGTTTTTAATCACATGACAATAACATGTAAAATATATATTCTTCTGGGTAATGTTTTAATATAAAATTTGAATCATTGGGTACTTTTAATGTATTTTATTATTATTCAATGTGCCATAGAAAAAAGGAACATGTACTATTATCGTCGAAATATTTTTTTCTACTTTTTTTGCTATATTTTCTGTTGATTATCGTTAATATAACTGAAACATTTTGACTTTGTTTTATGCAATTAAATTGATTAATGTTCTTAGCATTGGAATTTATTTGATTCAAGAAAGTACCCAATGATACCTGTCCAAAATAGCAATTTTTAACCTATCGTTTAAAAAATCTAAATCAGAATTGTCCAACCATAATAGGCCCAGCACAATTATGAAAGTCGCTCAACAAGAAATCCTAAAGTTTACTGTAGAACTATAGTCAAATCAATAACATTTTTAATTTTAACTAAATAAGAAATTTAAATCTATTTTTATTTTTAAGATATTTTTAATTCAAATCCTTCGATTTGTTTAAATGTTACACAACCCATCTTCTTTAAAAGGTCAAAAATTATTGTGTTAAAATAGTTTTCAATTATTTATCATCATGTGTGTCTCAGACAGAACATTTTGGTTAGCCTTTTTAAATAAGTAAATAAGTTAAATAAGTAATATTTTATATACGGCCTGAAATTAATTTTTTCCCCTTCAAATATGTCCAAAGGAAGGTAAAACACTCCAGTGCTTTAAATGATTATTTGTATATAGGAAGTTTTCTCTGTGGGCCTGATGGCCTAGTGACCATCGATGTCACAGGTTTTGGGTTCGAATTTGGCGGTGCTATGGATGCCTTTAGGGGTTCGGAATCCACTTTAAATAGTAGGTCCCGGTCTAACATAACTGTAGGGCGTAGGGCCGACAAACTTACTCCGTAAAAAAGAAAAACCTTCTGTCTCGAAATCTCTCCTTCGGCAGACGACCTTGGGCCACCATGGGGCTGTTGCATTACTGAAGAAGTTTTTTTTAACTTTCTTTCCGAGATGCTTATTACGAAAAACATAATTATCGAGAAAAATATTGCACATGTGCAAAACGTGCTATAACAAACTAATTAAGAATCTTCTTCGATTTTTTCTTAAGATGCACTTATAGAATTTTTCTCGCTTGGGACACTACATGTAATTCTGAAAAAATTTACAATTTTTACAAATACCACTTTTACAAATACAACAGCATACGAAATGATAACTACACTCCTGACAGCGTTCACACGTTCAGTTCCCCCCTTCCTCCTTCAGTTTTTCCCTTGCAATTCCCATAATTTCACTGTCGCCCACTGGCTTTGTTAATTTATTTTTTTTTCTAGTCCTTCAGATTTTTTAATTTTAATAGGCTCATCCTAAATTTACTAAAACTTTTAATTGATACTTTAATTTACTATTCGCAACTGTATAGATGTGCTCTAATAAGCATAGGAACACTACCCTAATTCAATCTCGTCGAGGAGCTAATGTACAAAGTTTGTAGTTTTCTTTCAGAAAACATGCAGCGCCACCTATGTATGAAGCTTTTAACTAAGTTTCTTCTAACGAAAAAAATTATTTATTGAAAAATATCTCTGCGTGGTATGTATGGGCACAAATTGTATTTTACATTAATTTGGATCTATTTTTTTTTAATGTTTTAAAAATGCACGCATTTATGAAACATCTGTTATTTATTTATAGCAATACATTATTCCAATGAATACATTGGAATTTCTTTATTTTCAGTTTGGCAAAAGCAATGGTTTTTTTAAAAATATATATAAATATTTATATTTCCAAAACTCTAAACGGCAAGAAATCTAAAAAAGTAATTATACTACAATTTATAATTATGGCTACTTATTAAATCATGTAATCATTCCTTAAAAAGATTTAACTGTTTTTTTCTGAATAACTCAATATTGCCGTCTAAATTATTAAAAAATTCAAGGTGCGAAAGATTTTCATTTCCAGTCGGCCATCTTTATGCTGATATTCTGAAGATGGCGTAGAAGATTCATTGGGATGAGGGAGGACACTCCTGACTCTGCCCGGGCGTGGGCCGTCGCCCTTGCTGTGTGCTTCATCAACGCCCTGCAGTCGGGACTCATGAGGGCCAGCGGACTCCTGTACGTGGCCCTCATCGACACCTACGGAGGGTCCAGGGCGCAAGCCAGCCTGCCTTTCAGCGTCAGGAACATTGTCAAGAACCTTTCAGGTGAAATTCATTCCAGTCTTATTTAATTATCTGAATTTTATCATTATTTGAAATAAAACAAGTAATATAAAAAAAATAAAAAAAATTAAGTCAATTCCTACTTTTTTTTCACTTTATTGCAGAAAGTCCTTTATGAATAATTTTCATTCATTTTTTTAAGTTTATCGGGCGTCATCTATTATTATATACATGCTAATTAAATCTAAAAAAAAACTAAAATTAATTAATGAAATTTAATTACTGAATTACTATTTGAAAAAACTGTATTCACATCCAGTGTCATCCACTACAAGTTCAAAAAAATGTATTTGAACTTGAATGGATGAATCAAAAGTATTTTATTCACGATTGAAAATTTGAGCAAGATATATATAGGGAGAGTGTGAGCTAATAGAAGGAATTGAAAAACAGCTATAATGGAGTTATAAAACAGCCCACAAGCTCCAAAAAATAATAAAATTATCATAAAAATATCATAAAAATAATTCCGATTCTTTATCCTTTTTATATGCTATGTGTGCTGCCCTACCACTGGTTTGGTTAATAATGATTAATTATTAATTCCAGTTAATTATGTTTATCAATCGCATCATTATTAATATATATATATATAAACTCTATTTACAAACAAAAAAATTAAAATTAAAAATATCGACAGATTTACAAGTGCAGTTCACTCCAAGAGATTTTCAGAGTTCTCAAGTCTACGATGAATCTATTTCTCCAGGTTTGTGGCAGATCTTCATTATCACACGGCATGATATTCAAAACTCTAAGGGGCTCACTGTGAAAACAGGCGAAAACTCCAACCTGTTCGGTCACTTCAGAGAAAAAGACAACACTTCTTGTCGATTCTTCGCAGAACTCTCCTTTCTTCTCCAAACCCTCCCTTTAAGAAAATCTACCAAGAGGGTATCAGTTTTCCTCACATCTTATTGGAGTAGACACATTTTCTCGGCCGATGGTCTATCACCGATTATGATGCTACCACTCATAGTGTAGTCCATATTCCATCTATAATCGTTTCGATCTGTTAAGGCAGAACAGGCAATCGCTAATTTCATGTCATTATACATGACACTGAATATCTGCTATCAGATTTGAGTGACAGTTTGTTCTCATTAATGCAAAGCACTAATTTCATGTAATATAAATATCCACGATGCTGCTTATCTGCTGTAAAATTTGAGTGATAGGTTATCATTATGAATTTGTTGAAGAATATGCATTCCTTTCCTCTGGGAATAGAAATGCTACATCTCATGTCGTGAGAAAAATGTTGCAGTACTATTATTCCAAATAAAATATAATTGTTTTATATTTCTTGTAATTTTTGAGTATCTATAAAAGACAAAAGAAATCAGAGAAGTAATCATATTTATTACAGTTGCTTTATCGCATAAATAATTTTATGAAAGGAATTGTCATGTTTTGTAAGAATGCTTTCCTTTCGTTGAGCATTGGTGGGGCCTTGTGTTCCACTATTGTATGGCACACACGTCACATCTATATGTGATTAAGGGAAAGCACTTAGTGGGTAACTGCCCTTCGTTTGCTAGTAGAATGGGGTAAAAACGGAAAACTTCCACCCATTCGGGTCGCTTTATACACATTGCGAAAATCGCCATCGAGCCTCCTCGTATCTGAAAGTAGGAACGCTAGAGAAAATCATAGAATAATAAGATAACAGAGTGTGTATCAAGGTTGCCAGTTTGGTGCAAACATACTCCTCGCTTGACTTCATCATCAACAATCATCTTACAATCATCACTGTCCACTGTCAGAAGGGACTTGTCCCTTTTTTTACTTTCATTACAGAGGGAAAATGAGTTTTTATTGCACTGTATCTGTCTTGTTTCGACGGGAACGAAATTCTACAACTCTTCACGTAGGAAAAATGCTACACCATGATTATGTATATAGACCTTGTTATTTTGCTTTGAATACTTGATTGAATAATAGATGCCTTCTTTTCTTACAAATAATTTCTTAATTTAGGTTTATTTTTTTGTCAATTTCCATTGGTTCTTCCTTGCAGGTCCTTTTGTGGGAGCCCTGGGTCAGCGTCTCGGAACCCGAAAGGTGACCTTGGTGGGAGGAGTGTTCGCGTCTTTGGGCGTGCTGTTCTGCTCTTTCGCCCCCAGTATCACATGGATCACTTTTTTGTGGGGAGGAATGCATGGTATTTATTCAGATTTACCATCTGAAGGATAGGGTTGTACTCACATAAAGTTTATTTTTTATGAAAGTTTAATTATTTATCACTTAAAGATTTAATAATTTAAGTGAAGATTGATGTAGGTTAATGTTCATAGTAAGATTAATGTAGATTAAAGTTCATTAGCAGCTTTAATGATGATTGCAATTGTCAGGAAGTAGGAATTTGAATTTTATGCGTCTTAAAACACGTTTTAAATACAACATAGATAGTAATGAATTGTTAATAGCTATCCATAATAATTTTACAAAATTAACACATGTAAACACACTGCTTAAGTTTATTGCATGTAACATCAAAGTTGGAGAACATAACCATATTGTTCTATCTTTCAGGAAATTATATAAAGTAGTAAAATTTAAATACAAACTTCAAGGAATAAGATTACAATAATATTTAGAATGATTTCAAATTGATTCAGTTATTTGTATTTCAGCCTTGGGTGCTTGTATGGTCTCCATTCTAAGCTTGATTCTCGTGACACAGTTCTTCGTGAAACACCGAGCCACGGCCAGTGGTCTGGCCTTCTCCGGGTCGTGCTTTGGTTCGCTGCTGTGGCCCCTCCTCATGGAATGCCTCTTGTTGAACATGGGACTGACGGGGGCTTTTCTGGTGACAGGTGGCATCTTGTTGAATGTCCTGCCTGCTTCCCTCATCTTGAAGGAGCCCTCTTGGTCTCACAGGCAGAAAAAAGTTTCTACTGAAGTCGAAGTTGCTAATCCGAAAATGAATGTAGTCAAGAAACCATCTTTCAAAAACGGAGTGGCAGGAAAAGAATCTGAAAATGTGTTCATCATGAATTTCAAACAACGACATTCGTTCAGCAAGGTGGAACAAAAACAAGATGGTGTCCAAGACACTCGCAATTTGATCCATAATGCGAAAATGAAAGGTTTCGATAATTTAGCTTTCAATGATTCCATGAACAAATTAAAAGAAGGTTATGCTGTTCAGGTACATTTGTTTCGTGACATAATTTTCTCTGGTTTTATATTTCTTTCAGTTTAATGTTTTTTAATATGTTAAACGAAAATGAAATGAATGATAAATGAAAATGTTTTAAATACTTAATTTCTGGTGTGGTGGACATCATACTAACAAATGAAGAAAATTTTAATGCATCATTTATAAAAGTAGAATTTATTTATTATAAATATTCATATTAGTTATCTTCTACATTTAATTTACAGTTGAAAATTAAATAATAATTCATTTTTAAATAAATGAAGTAAGACAATATTTTTTCGTTCAGAAATAATTCGGTTCGCTGCTGTCATTCAAGTGAACTATAAAAGTAACACTAAATTATTTATACAATATTATTATTAATCCTTTATCCATCCTTTATCCATTTTTAAGATTGTGAACTTTTTTGCGTCACATTGGTTAAAAGTTTTTTTCATATGAAATATATTTATTAAATCTTTGGAATAGAACGTTAAAATTGAATTTTTAACTGAACAGTTAAGTAATTAATGTTAAAAAGTATAGTAAAAAGCTTCTTTTCTAGATTATTTTTAAATAATTATTCTTATGATCAGTTTTTGCTTTGTCTCCCTTTTGAGTTATATTATTATTGTTGTTCTTATTACTCGCTTATTTATTCATCAGATTATCTTTATGTATAGTATAATATTTACAATTAACATAGTAGTGATAAGTGAAAAAATCTACAATACAGTGAATATAAAATTTACAGTACTTTAAAAATGCATGTTATTATAACAAGGTTTGTGGCTGAATTTATTTTATTTTTCATAAGAATATCCAAACATTAAACATTTACAACCTTGGAAGCATAAAGGATTTCAAACTAACCTCATTTCAGATAGAAAAAATGGAAGAAAAATGCTCAACTGTGTCATCTTCACAAGAAGACACGAAAAATTCCTCTTCGGAGCGACATCAGCAAGAAACTTCAATCCACAAGGCCTTCACCACTATCATTCGTGATCCCCTCTTCTACATGATCAGTTTATCTCTGGCCGCTTTCGCCATGGTTTTTGATCCCTTCTTCACCATCATCGTCGACTACATGATGGACAAAGGGGTCGAGGAAGGATTGGCCAAGTACTTCATCACTGCCCTGGCCTTTGGAGACTTGGTTGGACGACTGTGCTTCGGTTGGGTGACGGACAAGAAGCTGCTGTCTGTTCCCAAGTTCATGATGTCGATGCAGATTGCCCAAGGCGCCTTCTTCTTGACTCTGCCCTTGGTCTACGGATTCTACCCACTGTTGGCGATGGTCATCGCCTTCGGGTTGATAACTGGAGCCTGCCTGGTGATGTTTCCTGTCCTCGTCACCAATTATCTCCAGTCGGTGCAATCGTTGGCCATGGGCTGCATTTCTTTTTTGACCGGAATAATGACCATGACTGTCCCTCCTCTAATTGGTAAATGCTTAATATTGCATTCAAAGTATGTGTTAACATAGTATTCAAAATGTTTCATATTTACAATTAATAAATGATTACGATTGACAATAAAACCCTAAAGGAATTATCACCAAGACAAAAAATTTAATATTAATTTAAATTTTAAAATAATGATTTTAAAGATTTATAGATTTATTTCTTGTAAAAATTGTGTTGATTATCTTCAAGATTAACAGAAATTTCAAAGAGAGAAACTTAAATTTCTCTACAATTGAGCGATCCTCATTTAAGGGTGTCATCAAAGTTTAAGAAAATATTGTGTAATAATGATAATGTTTTTCATCAATTACAGTTTTAATAATGCCTAATTTACCAATGTGATTACACAAACATATTTAATATATATGAAGGTTCAATGGTAGGATTTGTAAAGTCACTGTAGAACAATTTGTAGTTTGATCCAAAAATGTTCGGCTTCTAAAAAATATAAATAGAATACTTGCAAAATTTTCCCTACATATTAAAAACTGATCAGTATCAATAAATATCATTGAATCTCGCCATTTTCTTACAAGCAGCAAAATAATTGTTCGAAAATAATAATTCGTTGTAATTATTTATAATTAATATTTAGAAATTAGTCTTTTTCCATTTGAAAATACGATCGTAGCTTTTATCATTATTTATTGTTAAAATTATTTAATCGTTTATTAAAAATAATGATTTTTTGTTTCTTGAAAATGGGATGATTCTGCTATACGTTCTTAATTTGCCGATAAGCAGATGACAACAAGTTCAGAAAGGGATTTGATAAATTGAATAATGATGTAATATACTTTTATTCGAAGACTAAGAACGGGAATGATCCTAATAATTCAATAAAAGACTATTGCATGGAGCATTCTTAGCTGTTATATATGTAGTATCAATTGACAAGTGCTTGTCCGATTCACCCAACCACTTTGGTTTGCCATCATGATTGGCTTTGATTTCGCATTCTCTCTCTTTCTCTCTCTCTCTCTCACACACACACACACACACACACACACAACTGCAACGAAGCGACAACAACTGCTACGAGTTGTTGTTGCAACAAAAGTGGATTTTGTTGATAAAGGAAAAATTACATAATCTTCATTTTGTTAGCGTTTTTTATTCATTTTACTTGTTATATCTCTTTTCATTAGTAATTATTAATTGTTGATCGGGATACAATTAAGAGCAAAATGGATGTTATTACAAGTATATTTAATTAATATCAATGGGTCTTATGCTGCTCTTATGTATGCCACTAAAGCCCACTCACGGTCGATTAAGGGAGGAAATTGCTTTCCGGGGAAACATTTCGCATTTGCTTGGCGTACGAAAGACAACAGAAAAGCTCTTGCCAGATAACCTGACAAGCGATGACAAACGGTTTTACACACATCGCCACAATCTTCCTTGAGTTTCCTGCTTCCTTTGAAAGCAGTGACAGCAATGGACGCCACCATCCGATTCGAACTTTCTTGCGCACGATCAGCACCAGTTACCACCGAATAAAGTTAATAATATTATTAGTAGAGATAAAAAAAGCAATTATATATGACTTTATATATGATGAAAGTAAATGATAGTGTATTTGTGAAAGATCTGAAAAACCACCATGATTATTTATGTGAAAATATGATCAAAATTACCTTTCCAACCCAATGCAGTTTTTATAATATTCATAAAATTAAATATCTTCCATAAGAGGGTAAATGTAATTAAAAATATGCATGTGGTAGTTTATTTCTAATTTCATTCCAGTTTAAATGTATTTTCTCATTGAGTGGCCTTTTTTTCAATTCCTTCTATTAGCTCACTCTCTCCCTATATATATCTGGTTCAAATTTTCAATCGTTCATAAAATACTTTTAATTTATCCATTCGAGTTCAAATACATTTTTTGAACATATAAGGGATGACACTTGATGTGAATACAGTTTTTACAAATATTAACTCATTCATTAAATTAAATTAATGAATTTTATTTTTTTTAAGATTTAAGTTGCATGTATCTAATTATAGATGGCGCCAGATGTAAAAGGAAAATTTAATTTTTATTTGTAAAGGACTTTTCTGCAATAGAGTGGAAGGAAAAAGTAGGAATTGGCTTAAATTTTTTTTTTTATATTACTTGTTTATTTGCAGGTTACTTTCGTGATCAAGTGGGTTCATACGATGGGATGCTCTTCTTAACCGGTGGCGCGTCTGTGGCGGTGGGTTTCCTGTGGATTTTCGAACCTTTCATGCTGAAATGTAGAAAGACACTGAAAGAATAGGCGACTTTTGTTCAAATAGCATGTGACGTAGGAATTGATGCGAAATGTTAGTGGATATGCATTTGTTTTCATTGTAAGATTCATATTTATTTATTTGTCTTACCATGTTTTTATTGATTGTATAATCTTTTTTATAAATGTTAATTACTATCTTAGAGTGCCAACACGTTTTTAGTTCAAATTTTTTGTGTTTGTATTTTGTATTCTATATGCGTGTTGTGACTTACACTTACCTTAAAAAAATAATGAAATATTTATGTGTCTGTTTATTATTCACTTGTGCATTATTGCTCTTCTCAATTATAAATTTCGTTAAACGTGAATGCATTTTCAAAACATTTCATTTTGAATATCTTTTAACATTTAATTGAGGATCATTAATGTAAATTTTTCAAAATTTTTTTTTCCTTTTTTAAAAAAATATTAAATATTTAATAAATATTACAATAAATAAAATATATAATATTTAAGCGGTAAAAAATGTTGAAATATTGAATTAGTTTGAAACTGAGCGTTCAGTAACAATTAAGTACCAAAATTTTTATGTCTTTGAAATGGACCATTGCAGATTTGAAATGATTGCACATAGATAATAAAAAATGCCGTTGATGAATATAAAACAAATAAAATAAGCAGATGAGTAGTATGTGATAAAGTTCGATTTCATTATTAATCATTCATATCATTTCATTATTAAAATTCATCATTATTTCCTTATAATTATCACGCATAATATGCATTATGCGTGATAAGGTTCGATTTCCTCTGGTGGCGTTCGTTTCAGTCACTACTTAAAAACACAAATCCATAGGCAGTTCAATTTTTATTCCAGTCGATTCAATTCTACTACAATTTTTGAAATTGAGGAAGTACCTTGTGAGTTATTTTAACACATTTGTTATGATTCATCATGAATCGTAAAGTTTTACTAACAAAATACAGCACGTCTCCCTATTCTAAAGAAACGAAAAGTCGGGCCAATCTTCTTCTGCCCTTTTCGTACTAGAGATGGCGCTGCATTGCCTCTTGGCTCCTTATTCTTGCGCGCATTTATTAAAAAAAAAAAAAAAAAAAGGCACACTGAAAACTCCAAGAAATTCTTCTTCTCAAATTATACATTTACTAAAGATGAATAGATACAAGAAATGTTATTTTGTTTATAACTGTGATCATTTTGTAAGACGTGTAATAAAACATTGCAAAAAGTTAACTATAAATGAATAGTTTATTTTTGAATCATTTTGGAGGGAAAATAGGACTCAAGAAAATTTATTAATAGAATATAAATGTCGAATATTTAGAAAAATTAAATTTGCATATAGTTGTTACAAGAAAAAAATTAACCATTTCTTTTGAAAATCTTTGTAGGATAGTAGTCCTTTTTTCTCTCTCCGCGCCAACAGCATAGAGTAGTAATAGCCAACAACAAAGATTTTTGTCAAAAGTTGCCAAATCAGTTATCATCAAGCCATGTTAAATTACAAAAGTCACGTGATATTCATGATCACGTGAAAAATTATTTTTGCCCCAAACTAACGACACTGACGACGCTCTTTCTATTATATAACTACTGTATGGTTTTACTTTTTTTCGAGTGAAATTTTGAAATGTTTTATATTAAAGTTTAATTTTTAAGAAATTGGTTTCATTTTTTAAAATTCAATTCAATTGATATAGTTCTTAAAATCACATAAAATGGGAACACAAAAAATTTAAAAAAAATCAACAGAGTTATCCTTTGATTCCCATCAATTAATTTTTGAAACATAAAATGCACAACTTAATTTTTTATATCGAATAGAAACTAAATAATATGTTTACACAACAAAAATTTTGTTCACATTTTAAAGACATCTAATATTAATACATTTTTAAAAAAGTAAAAAAGGCAAAAAATTGAATTTGTTAAAATTTGTAATATTTATCACGTTTCTATCTGTAGATTTAAATGCATCAAAACATTTCTCATTGACAAAACTCAGATTCACAGAGTTAAAGTAAAAACGTAAAACATACAGGCAGATTTTTATTGCTAGTCATAATCGTTTTTTAAAAATCTTGCGGAAAATAGGAAATGAGATATATTAAAGGGTCATTTTTGACATTTGTGTTTTTGTTACTGTAGCCGTAATTTTTGTTCCTATTTAAATACAGTTTATTTTAAAATGTTTTTAATTTTCTAAATCTGTTTTTAAAAATATTTTTGAAGGTGACAATCTATTTATACTGACGAACGGTAGGTTTAGATTTCTACTTTACAATATTTATTATATTAACAGCAATTAAAATGACAAACTTTACAAAATAAAGAAGGCTGTATTAGCGTCATTTGCAATTCATGTTTTGGAATATAATAGATTCTGTGACGATTAGGACAATTTTTCGCATGGAGGGTCAAGGTATTATTAGAGAGCTTCACTACCACAATCAACCGATTTCCATACATACAGTTTGGAACCAAACATTCTTGACTTGGAAGTCTAACACGTTATCCACCAACTCGTGCAGACATTAGAGAGTTTTTGCATAACGTTTTTTTATCGTCCGATATTTTCTTCTTCCTAGCGCGCATGCTCATAGGAATAGCTGAGTAGTGCAGTATTACAGATACGCATGCGCAACAGGTACAATGTTTCCTATGATACTGCGCACTAGGAAGAAGAAAATATCGCTATGCAAAAACTCTCTATTATTTATCTCACATTTAAATATCTGATTTTAAAGGCATTACAAAGAAACATTTCATTTGCCAATCATAACATACTAACCCCCTCCCACACAAATACAAAAGGAACATTTAATACAAAAAAAGTTATTTTTCGAATATACAGGCGAATATAGAAATGGACAGATTGTTTATTTTTTTGTTTGCGGAAACAGATTAGGAAAAGAAGCACAACAGGAAAACAGGAAGCGTCAGATTCCCAAGAAATAGGGAAAAAAAAGAAATCCACAACACAAGAGATAAGCAATTTTTTATGAGAGTGAGTGCCAATAAACTGTTATGGTTCATCTTTGATATTAGAGAAACATCGTGTTACTAATATCGTCCATTAACACAGTAGGCAATAACATCAACATCCGCATTATTATAATTACGAATATCAATTCTGCCTTTTTTTAATAAATAATCTCATATGATGTACTTTTTTTATTCATGGGAAATATGAACGGTCCTTTTTTGAACGATTTTCAATTTTGATGAGAGATTAAAAAACTGTAAATTTCTCGTCCGTTTCTTGCTAGAGTTGGTGCGGCATCACCCCTTGGCTGCTTTTTCCTGAGTGCATATATTTAGAAAATGTTAAAGTATTACGAAGCGTTATTGAAAAACCCGGTAAACGCTTGAAATTCTTCAACTTCATTTATTTAAGTATGTCCTAACGAAAGATAAAAAGATATAAGAAATATTATTTTGTTTATAATCCTGATCATTTTGTCTGAAGTGTAATAAAACATTACAAAAAAATTCATATAAAGAAATATACTATTTTTTATTCATTTTGGAGAAAACATTTTACACAAGATAATTTATCAATAGAATGTGAACGCTAAGTATTTAGAAATATTAAATTTACAGATAAAAAAATTAACCATATCTTTTGAAAATCGCCATTTTCCCTTCGCGTCAACACCATGAATTACATATGGCCAATTGTAAAGGTATTATCGCATATGTTGCACTACAAAACCCTCAGATATATGATTAAAACTAATTCTAAATGAGTGCAGTCTATTCCACAGTGCAATATAAGCTCATTTTTCCCTCGTTGAACCATGAAAGTGACGAACCATAATTCCTGACAGTGAACAGTGAAGATTGTAAAAGTGATGTGATTTGTATGAATACGCTGGTTCCAAACTGGCAACTCTGATACGCGCTCTATTTTCTGTTTTTTTTTTTATCCCACTGGGTCGAGAACAACATCTATCCCAGGGATGGGCAAACTTTTTCGGTCGCGGGTCAAAAATGTAAACAAAAGAAGTTTGGCGGGCCAAGATAAATTTTTCTAAAATTTTAAAAACAATATACAAGAATTGCAATTTAAATATGTTAATGAGACGAATGAAATTGCGATTTCATTTTTAAAAGTTCCCTACATTGAAGTTCGAAGTGAGATGGACTGATTCTAAGGAACGAGGCTAAATGCTCATCGCTCTAAATGTCTATTTCTGAAGTAATTCTTTCCAAGGTTCATTGTTGAAAACACTTGTTCACATATGTAAGATGAAGCAAACACAGCACTGATTTTCTGGGCTTGAGATATTAAATTTGGGAAACTTACTTTGGATAATGATTTGCAAAACTCTAACTTTGGCATATTTAGAAATCGGTAAATTAACCGGCAAATTAAAATTCTACCTGCGGGCCGGATAGAATCTTCCGGTGGACCGGAGTTTGCCCATCCCTGATCTAGACCAAGTCCATGAATTCGTGTGTTCTCATGGAAGGAGGCAAAGGGAGGGAATGTACTGTAGTGATTTAACATCTGAAGGTAGAAGTCTAACTTAGCTCGGTGCCGCTGAAGAAGCAGGGTAGTGCCTTCCGGGAGGACTTTTAGGGGTCTACCCCGCATTTGCATGTCGTATGAGAGAAAATTTCTATTTTATTACTACTATACGGGTAAATTTCTCTTTAAGATGATAATTTAACCAACTTAAAAAATAGTATCAAACAAATATCTTGTTTCAACATATTCCAATCAAAATAAATATCAGTTACAGTTACTGTTTAAAGATGATTATTCATTAAGTTTCGCAGAATTTTAAAATGGTTGAAAAATAATTAAAACCAGAATTAAAACCAGATTTAAGATTTGATCACTTATAATTCGGTAGATAAAATATTACCGTAACTATAAAAAAAGACGAGCAAGAAGATTTAACAGTTATTGTATTTGCTGGAAAAGCGAGTTATATAAGCAGTGTCACTTTTGTTTTTGAAAGCTCATTTTGAGGTGTAAGTTACAAATGCATATGTTCACTGTACTACACGAATAAGTACACGAAAGTATGCTAACGTTTTTAAATTTGTCGAACATTCAATCATAATTTTTTTTGCATTAATCAATTTTAAAGTGAGATACAATTCAAAAATTTTTTTTTATATTTTCAAAAAGAAAAAAAAAAGTCAGTTTTTAATTATTTTCTTGTATGTCTTGAAATGCTTGGAAGTTTTGAAGCCGTACTTTCCTGCTGCGTGGTAAAGTTTGCAACGAATTGCTCTCAATCGACTCACTGTGGCTTTTGATTGATGTAGCAAACTTCTGGTTGTATGCTAAGTTATTCGAACTGCTTATGCACCATCGAACTTATAAGTATGTGCATTCGTGGATCTGCTCTTTTTTTCTTGCTCTTATTTATGCATCGCATTAATTAAGTTTTTGTTAAGTTATTATTTTTATTGTAGAATGTACACAACCTAAGTCACCCTAACACAAAAAGGACACGTCTTAATCTCCCCTGCAGCGGTGATCCGGACGTGATATTCTCACAGTCTTGCCGGATAAACTGCATAACAATTCTCTTCGACAAAGCAAGTGATTTAAGTTGAATGGGGTGCGCTCCTCTATCAACTAGTATGTTTAGTAATATCTGAACTACGTCCTTTCCACCCACTGAATTGAAAAAAAAACCCCATTGTTATGCTTCCCCGATGGTCTCCCCTTGAACCTCAATAATAGTGTGTGTACGAAAACCCCTCTGAAGAAGATTTCGTGGCAAGACTTATGGATTAAGTAGTATGTGTCCATGAAAAGCCATTGGATGTTTGAACGCATTCTCCAATCCGTGATTCACCTTTGCGAGATGTGCTGTCTTGTATTTGACAATAGTATATAATGCTCTTCGCGGAATGTTAAATAAATCTGTTTTTCAGTTTTCCTGCATTGCTAACGTGCCCACAAAACATTTTTGCTCAAAACTCATTTATCTGGGTGTACCTGACACACCCTTAACCACTTAAAGGATACATATCTATTCAAATACTGTCTTGTTTCAGAGCAGTTTTTTCAATTCCTTCTATAAGCTCACACTCTTCCTATATATATCTTGTTCAAATTTTCAATCCTTAATATAATACTTTTTATTTATCCACTCAAGTTCAAATGCATTTTTTTTTTAATTTAGCAGTGGATGACACGTGATGTTAATACAGTTTTTTCAAACATTAGTTCATTAATTAAATTAAATTCATTAATTTTAGTTTTTTTTTAGATTTAAGTTGCATGTATCTGCCAATAGATGGCACCCGATAAACTTAAAAAAATGAATGAAAATAATTTACAAAGGACTTTCTGCAATAGAGTGAAAAAAAAAGTAGGAAATGACTTAGAAATTTTTTTTTTCTTATATTACTGGTTTATACTTAAATCGAAAATATGCATTGTTAGAATTATGATTAATACTTTTTTTTCCCAGTTTCATAATTTTTTTTATTCTAGAAAATCAAGTATCAATAATTTTGTTAGAACTATACATTAGAATCACACCTATAATCCTCTGATTCCTCCCCAAAACTATTGAAATCGCCTTGCAAAATAAACACAGTTGCTATTTCAATTTATTTCAATTAATAAGGCTTTCATTTCGACAAAAAAATAAAAAAACCACACAGAAAGTTGTTGTCCTAAGCAATGAATAGCATGCATCTCCTCGACCATCTTTTGGAGACTGTAGGACATGGAATCTAATGTTCCAACAATACGAAATCGCGACAGAATGATTGCTGCCAGATGCACGATATCGTGATTGAACTCTGCTTGCCTTAGAATGCACAGTGTGTGAAAGACTTTTTAAGACTGGCTTTATAAAATTAAATCGAAACAAATAATTACATTTTCTTTAGGATTTTTATTCAAAATGAGCACCTTCGGCTGCAATACATTTATTATAATGAATTAATAATGACTCGAATGCTTATTCGAGTTCTTTTTGTGCGATTGCCTCCTAAGTTCGAATCAAAGTTGTTTCATACAGTCACAACGCATTCAAAATAACACCGTTTTTAAGTTTTGGGAATTAAGAGAAGCAGCAGGAGGCTAAACAAGGCGAATACGGTAGATAATTTAATAAGTTGATGTTATTATTATTATTATTATTATTATTGCCAAAAGTTAGTGAGTTGTGACTGGGTACATTATTATGCAACAAATCCCAAGTTCATTCCGATATTCTGGAAGAATGCGATGAATTTTGGATCTCAAAGGCTTCAAAAGTTTAAATGATGCTCACCAGTAATTTTTGCTCAGTTGGAAAAAATTCTTCGTGATAATACATTTTCTATTGAAGAATGTTTTTGAAGGATCATCTGGTATGTTATGGATCGAAAATGTTAACATAATTTTGCAGAAACTTCAAAAATTTGTTGCTTATTTGGTGAACTTTCTTAAAAAGGGATAATTTGATATGTGGCATTATTTTATTTCATATTTAAAAACGGAATTCCCAGGTGACCATCAATAATATTGCAGCAATCGAGTATTTTTCTACTGAACACAGTGGTATACGTATCAAAAAAAGGAAACTATTGAAAAAAACTACTTGATTAAACCAAACCAAATCAAAAACATAATCACTCAAGTTAAATTTTAGTAAAAATATTAAAAAGAACGGATCTGTTGAAGGCCACAGTGCTCATTCATAACTCAGCAGGAAATATTTCCCTAAACGCCATTCAGAAAGAAAGTTTAAAAGCATTATTTCGCAATAACATCTTCTGCATGGCAATATTTAAGCCTCGGCATGAAGGCAACTGATTCAATAATTCATCATCTTACGACACTTTATATTCGTATTTTAAAGTGGAAAGTTAATACTTCCTTGTACTGAAGAGTTTCTTTTACAGTTTTTTTTTCAGAAAAGTACCACACGTGTAAAGCCTTCTGAAGTGTATTAAAGTTACAAACAAATATCTCAAATTTCATAAAATGTTTTTCTTTCTTTCTAATGCAGCTGGCAAACACTTAGACAGCTTGGTCTTGGATGCCTTAAGACAAGCGCTGCGCAGACGTTACTCACTTTGCATTACTCAGGGGGCGCCTGTAACTTGAAGATAAGCCACGGACGTAACACTGCCCCCGCAACGCTCTACGATCCTATTAGGACCGGAACCTACTGTTTAAAATGGATTCCGAACCACTACAAACATTCATAACACCGCCGGGACTCGAACCCGAAACCTGTGGTACCGAGCGCCAGAGCGCTAGCCACTCGGCCATTCAGGACCATTTCATAAAATGTAGTTTTTGGTTTATTTTTTGTGAATGAAATGCATAATGTACATAAATTAATAATGTCGGGATTTTCATGCGTTGTAATTTTCGAATAAAATATAAAAAAAAGACAAAAAATACATATTTGTAAAAATATACAACTAAATATATATATATATAACTGCACCAATTTAATATATCTGTATCTATCTTTAACACAGCTTCCATATCGCTGTGTTTTGCAAAATGTTATGCAGGTGTTCTCCAGCATTTGCTATGTAATAATAAATTAATACCGAATTATAAAATCCCACGTTGTAAAAGGCTGTTCAATCAGAAGTTTGCGAAAGATATAACGTTTCAAAATTTAATAACGTGTAAACTTCCCAACATTCTTTTCGCCTATATCAGGTCGGCTTAAATGACTGGTTAGTTAAAGTCCTATCACAATAATTTGAAATTTGGCAACGTTTAATCAAAAATTTATGCAATCGTGTTGAAATTCTTGTACGAAAAGATTATATGTTAGAAATTTTGGAAATTTTCACCAGACATTGGGCCAAAAGTTTAAGACATAATTTATGCTTTTGATAAAGAAATGCAACTATAAATCTTCCTTATTTTTGTTCCTACACTTATATAATTCTTCATATAAATTTATAAACAAATTATTTATTAAAAGAGAATTATTTATTTTCCACTAAACCAAACAATGTATTATTTTTCACTTTTTAGTCCTTTAAATATTTTATGCAAGTTTGAATATAAACTTACTTTACAAAATGAAATTTTTTATCTTATACGATTATATCAAAATTTGATCCTTACACCTAAAACTTTACCATTAATGTATGCTAATAATGTGTTCACCCATTTCCATAAGAAACAGTATAATATGACAAAAAAAAGTTTTCTCAATGATTAAAATACACAGCTAAAAATACAGTTAAGAACTAGTACAAATTTAAAAAAAAATATTAGAACGTGAAAGCTTATTTAAATATTTTTCCGTTCTAGTGTGTAGTTAAAATTTATAGCTGCAGTTTTATTGCTCGTAACTATTTTACTGCTTTTCTCTACTTTACTTGTGAAGAGATTTGATCGTTTCCTAATGTTCTTAGCGTCCTAATATTTAACAAGAAAAACATTGTAAAGACATCTGAATACCTTGACTGATTTTTAATCCCTTATTTTCAAAATGAGTAACTTTCTTACTCATTCAAGTACTTCACTTATTCAATTCCTACTATTAGTTCACACTCTCCTATATATGTATCTTGTTCACATTTTCAATCGTTCATAAGATACTTTTCATTCATCCACTCAAGTTCAAATGCATTTTTTTCAACTTGTAGTGAATGACACTTGATGTCAATACGGTTTTTTCAAATATTAATTCATTCATTAAATTTAATTCATTAATTTTAGCATTTTTTAGAAGTTAGTTTAAGTTGCATATATCTACCAATAGAGGGCTCCAGATGTAAGAGGAAAATTTCAACTTTATTTATAAAGGACTTTCTGCAATAGAGTGAAAAAAAAAGTAGGAATTGACTTAAAAATTTTTTTTTTTATATTAATTGTTTAATATTTTTAATCCAAGATAAAATCGATTTTTACTTTTTAATCTTATTCAAGTTAAAATTAAAACTTATTGTGTTTATTTATAACTTATCTTAATGGAAATATACTACGTTTTTCACAAGGTATGAAAGTGATTTATTATTGACCCCATTTAATGTACCTATACAATAAAAACTAATATTAGTATATACAATAAAAACTAATATTAGTTATAATTATTGAGTATGAAAACTATAATTCGTATAAATATAAAAATATTTCCTTTTCATTTCTTTTTATTTAAATTTCTTTTAAGTAAATTGTTCAAAATATTTTTACAGTTTACTACAAAGAAAAAGTTTATGTTTCATGAAGTTTCATGTTAATTTGTTCAATGTCTAATTGCAGAAAAATTTGTTTTTATAATGCTTTAAAAAGAGATAAAAAAGCAAAGCACTCATTTGAAAATAATATGTTTATTAGAGTAGATTAATAGTACAACTTATATACAAAAAACACATCACAATTTACACACATAATTCTCTAGAACTTGTACAATTTATTAAATTGAGTTTATATTCATGTATAATGGCAGTGAAAACATTGTGATTCATTTTGATTCACAAATGATGATGTCAAAGCAAATCAAGATAAAAATAATTAGTCCTTTTATGTACTACTATGAGTCTGTATCTTACACAAAATCATGGATGATGTTTTAAAAATATACATATGAAAGTACGAAAGGATTACCTAACTACTTATGGAGTTGAGCATAAAATGCCCTGAAATTATTCTCACCTAATTCTGACTTTAGTCAGAAATTAAATTAAAATAGCCTAACTAATAAAATTGGAAAATCCTAACGTTAAAGATGCCACGTATGTGACAACTATTCTGCTTCAACTGTGGTTGCTAGCTAATCAATAACACAATTTTATACTTTCTAACTTTCTTTTCTTACTCGTTATTCAACTTTTTTCTCATGGTGTATTCTTTTTCACATTCTTCAATCTCTAATTCGTACTCAATCTGCTACATTTACTGATTCGTATTCCTATCTCATGATTCGCTCGTCTTTTGTTTGAATCGTTCTTATTCTTTTGTTCATTCTTATTCTTATTCTTATTCTTTCAGCACTTTTGTTCTCATCATATATTTCTTACACTTTACTTCACTGATCGTTTCAAACTGGATCTTGTCCTTTGGAAACAGCAGAAAATTGAGAATTTAATTTTCTCACTGGAAATTCCTGAAACTCGATGTTCTGTAACAGAACTTGTTTGATCAGCTTAAATTAATTTTTTTTGTACATAACTTGAAGGAAATCTTATTAACTTCCTTAAGTTCTTTCTCAAATTTCATTAATCTTGTCAGATCTCAAAAGATTCTTTTAACTTGGAACGTTTCCAAGGACACTTAACACTTAATGCAGAATTATTCATGAAGACCCATATTTCTTGTCGGGTCATCTAAAAGGTTAAAGTTCCAAATCGATCTTCTAATGGAACCATGAACAACAGCATGATCATGCCTTTCTTTAAGGCACTTTTTTTTATAGAAAAGTTCGATTCCAAAGTCGTCTTGATGACTTTTGATGAAAAAAATCAATGCTCATTTATGAACATTTTGACGACTCAAAATAATGAAAACGACATTCTTTTTCTCTTCTTGGATTGAACTCGCCGACAAGCGAGTGTCAAAATTCGAATTAGACCTTCATTCCATCATCTCTTCGTTGTTCCATGCGCTCCTTCAACCTAACAAGAACTGGTTCCAGTAACCAGAAAGCTCCAGAAACAATAGAAAGGCTTCCTAAGAGGTAATACATGCCATCGTAGGAACCAAAATTATCCCTGAAATGACCTGTAATCAAAAGAAAACAATGTAAAAATTTTATATTCCATATGTACAAATCAATATGAATGACAATTTTCGAAATATGTTTAGTTTTAAATTGAGGATCATAAAAAAAAAAAAAAAGATTATCAAGAAATGGCTTAGTCCTGTTATCGTTTAAAATTTGACTACTTAAATTAATTGCTGTCTCAAGATTAAACATATAGTTCCGTTGCCAAAGTGACAAAAATTTGGACAGTGTTCTGGAATTCATTGCTTTGGACAATGTAGGGAATTTTCTACAATAACATACCATTTAATACGAATACTATGAATAATAATATTTACATAAAGCTGAATTTCTTATGTAAACATTTCTTATGTTACTTCCAAACTTTCCAGCCCTTTTATTTCCAAAATGTTCGAACATAACTAAACCATAGCTATGTCAACAAATAAACAATTTTTTATTAATTTCATAAAAACTTTTTCATTAATTTCATAAAAAAAAATTAATCTTTATCACTGTCACCAAAAGATTAATTCTCTTATATTAGTAAAGAAGACACTTTTGCTTCAAAGTTAGTGACACGTTGCCTCATTGTTGACTGCTCTGCCATTTTACAGATATAATCCTTGCCTTAAGATGCTTATTGAATGTTTGGCAAACTCACCAATGAGCGATGGCACTCCAAGAGGCACCAGTCCAGAGGCGAAACCGTAGCACCCCATTGCCACCGAGTGCTCCTCTTTCCTGACGTGCTTCATGACCAGCACTGGCAATCGAACCAGCATGCTGCCAGCGGACATGGAGTAGAAGGCCAGCAAGGCCAGGAAAGAGCCCAGGTTGAAGGCGAAGGGCAGGAGGATGATGAAGACACCTTGGAGGATGAGAGTGAGGGTCATGTAGCGGGGGAGGGAGATGAGATCTTTGTCAGTCACCCAGCCTAAGCAAAGGCGCCCTGCAAACACAAATATATTATATAAAATGTCAAAGAATAAAAGACAAAATTGTATCAACATTGTTTTTGGGTACCAATAACTGACCAATCTATTTTTGGCATATTGTGTAACTATGTCTTCTGAATGTACTGTTGAGTGGTTTGAATTGAATTTTCGTGAAATGAAGGATTGAATTTATTCATCTTTTCTGGAGATATCGATATTCTTTTTAAGGAGATTTGATTGATTCCTCTAGGTGCATCATGGGATGCATTATGTGACTTCGTTCTGACTAGCATTCGGTTAAGAAATGGAAGAAGAAAAAACGCCATTTTTCCTTTTAAATGTAATGCACATCTTGTTTGTTCGTGGCGTACTTCAGGTAAAATTGTTAGCAGATTATTATGTCTAGAGGAATTATGCATATTTATAGTGTTGAATTATATTGTATTATATTGGTTGAAAGTAAATGAAAAAAATGTGTTTCTAAAAAATATAATATGAAAAATTAATTTTTTTAAGAAGTATAAATAATATACTGTCTAATTGTTGAGAATCTAGTTTTAATAACAAAACCTAAAGTATCATCGTGCACCTAGCCTAAGTTATCCCACCTCACATACATCGTGTGTATTTCCTACGGAAGATCCACAATTCATGATGCTTACCAATAATGTCTCCGAGAGCCATGGCGTGAATCAAATATTTTCCCACAGTTTCTGGAAGACCTTTGTCCTTGCTGTAGTCCACCATGCTGGTCATGATGGGGATGAAAATGAAGACATAAGTGGCCATGCACACACAGATCAGTAGGAAGACGGGGTTGGTGTACAGCTTGGCAATGGTCCTCAAGCTCTGCAAGAAGCTCTTGTCTTGTTTGGAATCGATAGTCTTCTCAATGTTATCTTTAGAGAAATGTTTGGAAGAGGTGGAATCGTCGTTGAAGTTGTTGACGCTTCCCATCATTTTGTCATTCAAGCTTTCTCGGGAAGTGGCGAACATATTCTGGAAGGGAAAAAATTATATCTTGGTTAGTTGAAAGTGTAAAAATTACTCGGAAATTTTATATTTACTCCATTTAAATAATTTCCTATCTGGTTTGAAAATAAATGGTTAATGTTTTTTTTGTTAATAATGCATTAATACTATCCAAGAGAATCAATGTTGTAATTTGATTTAGAAAAGAATTACTTTTCTTTCATTGAAAATATTTAAAATAAAAAAAAATGGCTTGAAATGAAATGTATTTCAGATTTTAAAATGTCATGAAAAATTCAATACTTCACTATTTAGTAAAAGATGGGATTTTAGATTTAAACAAATGAAGAATCATTATTTGATTACTAATGGATTAGTTTAGATATGAATTTTAAAATTTACAATTTAAAATATTAAAAATTTTGTCATAATTGAATGAGATTGCTGTTATTCCTTATTACATAAATCGATGCGCATTCAATTGTGTGTCAATATAACTACAATGTAATGATGTTCTAATCAAATACATTATAATTTGAATTAATGCTATTTACCATATTGGTATGATTACTTATAATGAAAAATAATTAAAATTCATAGAAAGTTTTCTATTTAGTTAATATAGATTTAATACAATAACATATTGATTGATTTCTTATGGGGAATTGTTTTGATTCATTTTATTCAGATTTGGTTTGGTTTGTTGCTCTCTGGGGGTTTTTTTTTTTTTTTTTTTTTTTTTTTAACACTTTGGGCGAATTAGACCGAGACCTACAGTTTAATAGAGCTTCCAGGATTCGAACCTAACCTAAAGCCTATGGTATCAAAGATCAGAGCGCTAGCCAATTGGCAACTACCGAGAATCAATCGCTAGTCAAGAACTCTTGAATAATAATATTAAAACAATAACTGTACTAGTAACTGTAATATTTATACTGTATATAGTATTTGTACTAATATTTGTAACTGTAATATTTATACTAACATATTTGTACTGTAACTGTAACATTTATATTTTATGACAGTAAGTATTTTCATATAATTACCTGAACACTGAGTCTTTTCTCCAATGGAGGTTTCTCGGGATTGTTTTTCTTCTCCATTGCGAAAGCCAGGTTGTCGTATCCATGCTCGCCTTCTAGCTTCTTCTCCAGCGATTCCACCAGATTCGTGGTGGAGTGAGCCTTGGTGGGCGCACTCGATGCGTACACGATCTCGTTCTTCTCCAGCAGACGGGGGTTGAGGGACACCGTGCTCAGTCTCTTCTCGGCGTTCGATTTCACGTAGTTGTCAGTAATGACGTACATGGGCGGCTGGTTCTTGAAGCTCTTGCGAAGTTCAGTTGCTAGAGAGAGAGGTCAAAATGTTAAATTTCTAAACATTCGAAATATTTTTCGAAAAGTTTGCAAAGTTTATAAAGAACTAAGATTCACTTAGACTGTATTGCAAATTAACACGAAAGATTCTTTTAGCTTAATAAAATTTGATGGCATTAAATCAACATTCTTCCAAGTTTACTTCTTTTTATAAGGTGAGAGGTATGGATCGGGATTAATATTAATTAAATAATAATCCATGTGTTAAAAGCATAGATTTAGGTACTATGAATGTTATATTAATAGGAATACAACGCTTAAAATTTTTCTTAATTTCCATATCAAGGTTAAATCCGCTTTTAATTAAACATATTAAAATATTTCATTAAATGTAAATTCAGAATTGTTTTTATTACAGTAAAAATAATATATATATTTTTTTGTCATACAAGAAGATATTTAACGATTAGTTCTGTCTCTATGACATTTGAAAAAAAAATTCTAAAGCACCCATTTCTCTAAAATAAACTATAAGGCTCAAAACTGACAAATATGAGCGCATTAAATCATGGCTCATAAAATAGTAAACTTTCTAATTTTTATATTTTCAGAGTCATTTCCTAAGGTTTAAATAAGAAAACAACAATGTACGCTTAATTAAAAAAAAAATGCGACTATAATTTTTTTATTAAGAATAAACACTCACTTTCTGAGGTGGGTTTGGGTGTTCCGTTCCTGATCCAGCTGGGGGATCTGAGCAGGATGGCGGCGGGAAGCACGTGGAGGATGACTCCCGCGAGCACCAGGAAGGTGCCCTGCAGCCCGTAGGCCTCCCGCAGGGCCTCGATAAGGAAGGAGAAGACCACGGAACCCATGCAGGCCCCGGAGAGGGCGATCCCGGAGGCCGTGGAGCGGTACTTCTCGAAGTACTGGTTCACCACCACCTGGAAGAGGGTGTTGGCGAACGCTTCTCCCAAACCTGCATTAAGGAAAATCGTTACAATTTCTGCAATCAAAGTTTACTTAAAAAAATTATTTAAAAATATGTCAAGGGAAAGAAAATTTAGATATTTCTTATAAATTAAAATTTTGGGGTTCAGAACATTATTTATTTTCATTGTATAAGATTGAGGTTATATAAATGAAAAAATGTTGGATTGTAATAGAATTGCTCTCATCTTTTCATCAACAACAGGGCAGAGATGTAGAGGTTTCGGTGTTACAAGAGTCATAATATGGGGATCTGAAACTTCTCTCAATGCCAGCCTATTTTGAAACGAAGTCCTCTCTATCCTGAGAGTTTTTAATAGCTACAATATCAAGTTTGGATGTAATAACGCTATTAAATAAGCCTCTAAATTGACTTAATTATTTAGAGTTAGATTTAATTCATTTTAAAGTGCAATATTTTTAAAAATTTTGGTTACCGTTGATTTCGTTTGAGAGATATTATGTTGAACACTGTGCTCCTGAGTAATTTTTCATTTTTTTACTTAGATAACAGTGATGAAAAATACAAACAGCTCCTCTTACCATGGATTCCTCCCCAGCAAACGGCCAGCCACGTTACGTTGGGAGCGAAGAAGGCCAGAAATGCACCCAGGGAAGCCCCGAAAGCTCCCGCCAAAGTGACAGCACGAATTCCATAACGTTGGCCAACGATACCTACTATAGGTCCTGTCAAAGAAATAATTGGATATCTATCATTAGCAATCGCGGGTATGCATAACATTATGTCACTCACACAAATATACCATTAAACAATCAAATTCCTGAGTGACATATGAACAGAACAGAAAACTTCTGATTTATCACATTATTTTAAAATTTTTTCGAAAACAAAATGTTTTTGACACGAAAGATAAAGATTTTTTTAGAATGGAAAAATTTGTATAAAGTTGCTTACTTTAAACATCATTAATAAAGATTTATTTCAATAGATGACCCTGAGTTTTGAGGCATTAAAGTTATTTGTTATATATTGAAATGTTTTTGGTTGTTATTTTTACAAAATTTAAAACTTCTGATATTTTATGAAATCTAATTATTTCATAACGAGTATTGTTAATTTAAACTTAAAGGTTTTAAGTTGTTTAAAATTTGTTTAAATTCTGGAAAAAAACATTTTAAAAATTTGTTATAAGATCATTAAATAAATCATCACATAATATGAGAAATTTTTTAAGCTTCTAGATTTTCGCAATAAATCAGTTTCTTTAACAAATTCATTACGTTTTTTTATCATAAAATAATAAACTAATTATTAAAATACAGAATAAATTGATAATCGGAAGCCTTAATTTAATCACCAATTTTCTTTCGATTGGAAAGTTGTTTTTTCATTAACTATGTATAAAGTCGAAATATTTAAAAGAAATATTTTAAAATAAGACTTATAAATAATCAATTAAAATGGAAAATGATCTTTAAAAAAATATTCTGCATATAAATTTTGCTCTTTAAGAAAATTAGTAATTTCTAAAAAAATATTTTATTATTTTGCTTCTATAGAATTCTCTATTCTTTAAATTAAAAGTAAACAGTGTAGAATGATGGCATTTAACAATAGGATAATAATTTACCACAAATCTTTATGGATGATATAGGAAATAAAGTTGATGATATTGCACAATATTTTTGATAAATAAACGAATAATAAAATGATAGACAAATGTATGATCAATGAATTGACTTACCTGCTAAACATCTCAATGATTTTCTGAAGGTGAAAGGCAAAGTAGCTTCTCTTCTGGACACGCCATAAGTATCAATTACGGCCACATACAAAATTCCCACCATTTTGGAAATGCCAGAAAGAATCATGGTTATTACGCAGGCTGCGCAGGCAATCACCCAGGCATGGCCTCTGTCTGGTCCTTCGCTGTAGGACATTCTTCCGGTGGTAAATTTCAAAGATTTAATCCAATTTCAGAATCCAAGAAAACAAATCGAAGGCAATCACTTTTCTGCTTTTCAGAAAGAATCAAAATAATTGTCGAAGATGCAAAAGTCTTGATATAAATCCTTTTACAGAAGATGTATCAACTGGTTCGATAAAGATCTTCTTGATGATGATGCTTCAAGATTCAGTCAACCTTAAAAAAGTAGAAAGATTCTGATATAGTTGCTTCTATGTGAACCGATTGGGATTCAGTTTAAGATTCAGAATTACCACCAGTTGAGTATATATACCCCAAAACTGCGATTGCGTTTACGATATTTTTGCTGCCCAACATACGTCATAATGTGTAATTACGTTGTACAACCGATTGAAACATTTTACGTAAAATAAAAAAAGAATGGGCAACAGAAGCAATGCGAAGGTGGATCATAAATTCTTGTAAGATCCTCAGTGACGTAGAACGAAAGGTTGATAAAAAAAACAAAAACGAAATTAAGTGCAATAAGTGATAACGCGGGGACGATTTTCGAAGAAATTCTAGAAAAATATTCAAACTGTTTTTTAGCTGAAAAATTTCGGGACAAGCCCATTGTCTATGATTTATGACCCCAGAAGTCACTTGTCAAGAAGGGGTTGTTATTCACGTGCTGTTCCCAATTGTCGAAAGATTGAAAACAACAACGAATTTCGGACTTTCAGTTTGGAGAGAATGCATTTAGTAAAATCGTAACCATTAGCTTCCATCGACAGGATGCTTCGTATCTCTGTTTTTTGTAAGAGTAATTTTACAGAAAGTATGTTGTATTTTACTCTTTCTGCATTAAAAATGTCTTGTTTTTGTTTCAAAATAACTTTTATAAGAACGGTAAGTTTAAACGATGTAATGTAAGATAGACGTAGGCTTCAATTAGCATTTTGACATTTTACTTTTTAGAGTTAAGAATGTAATTTTCTGTAACATAAGATACCCCATAAAATTGTAAAATATTTTATTTTCATTTCAAAAATTTATTTAGAATCGATCATAATTTAATCAATTTTTTTAGTTTCTGACGAAATTAATTAAAAAAAAATTGATCGATACCAAATAAGTCTTTGAAATGAAAATAAACTAATCTTCAATTATATTTAGACAAGAAAATTTTAGATTAATTTAATGTAGAATGGTTTAAATATATGTAGAATAGCAAACTATTTTTGAATATTTAATCGCAATATGTTAAGAGAAAAGTTAATGTAAAAAGCAATATGTTTAGAGAGATAATTTAAAACTTCAATATATTAAAATAAAAATAAAAATTAAGAAAAATAATTTTTAAAAAAAATGTATCCATAGTAAAATAGAGGTCCTTTAACGAAAAATTAGCTATAAAATTCTGATTGATGATATTGAAATCTTTAAATGTCATACATAACGAAAACAGAAAATTACATTAAATTCGCGAAACTTGAGAAATTCCAGAGAAATTATAATTAAAAATGAAATTAATAATAATTATAATTAAATAATAATAAATTCAAAAAATAAATAAATAATATTAAATAATGATAATTGAATAATAATTATAATTATATAAGTATAATCAATATTTATTATTATAATTATAATTTATTCTTGAAATTATAATTAAAATCAATAATAAATAAAAAAGTTTATTATCCATAAACGAATAGCAGCTTAACAATTGCCAAAATCTTAAATTAAAAATAGATCTCCGACCTACCTTCTAACAAATATCAAGATGATATTTTACAGAAAGAAGGTCCGTCATTTACACTGGCTATAAATCTACCAAACCCTTTCGAGGACCATCGATATCTGAGTGACCGTGAAAATTCGGTAATCAATTTTTCTCATCTCGACTGGACATTGAACGATACATCTGTTATTAACGATTCCAGAAATATTCTTTGTCAATCGTTAAGATACATATTTCTATCGGATTTGAAATTTACGTTACAAATTACGTTATCTGTATTTACATTTGTTTTAATTTGCTGTAACTGTTACAGAGATAACAATTTTCAGTATTTGTGGGATGATAAAAAAAAAAAAAAAATTGAAATCTAAAATATTTGTCTTCAAAAAAAGTTTTTTTGTGTAAATTATTGAAATTCGAAAAAACTTTTTTGTTGTTTTTAATCCATTATCGAATACTGATTTTTTTTATCGCATAGTTTGTGTATTTGTGTTAACGATAATTGTGATTTCATGTCAAATAATTTTTAACTAAACTTTTTGAATGCGTTATATAAGTTATAATGTCATATAGTTTTTTTTTACTGCTAACATGAATAATAGTACCACGTAATATAACTTTTTTTAAATGTAAAAAAAAACAGTGGGAAAGGAAAAAAAATATGCGAAAAAAAGCTAGAAACTTGTTCCAATTCGTATGCAATCATGTCATTGATCACAACGATGTTACGCTCATGTGTAATTTAATCTTGTTACATTTAAAATATTTTAAGGCAACATGTTTGTTCTGTTTTATTGACGGTTACAAAAGCATTAGGAAGATTAGAACCTCATCTTGAAAATACAACGATAAAAAATTTTGAAAAAATTTAGTGTTGGCATGAATTACAATATAATATACTTCTGATTATAAATTAGGGGCTATATTTCTGTAACTTAAATGGATTAAGCGCTAAACTTGACTTGTTCTCAAAATTTTTTGATTACTTCTTAGTGTAAATTCAATGAAAATTTTCTACTGTGTTATATATATAAATATATTATAAATAAAAGTTGAAGTACATAAAGAAATTTGTACCTCAACAATGCTATAAATACAATTACTTTTCAGCCCAAGCATATTTTTAAATCATTGATAAAAATATACTAAAAATTATTTATAAGCATTGCATTTTTTCAAGCAATAATTTAATTAATTAGTAATAATTAATTATTATACTATTTCAAGCAATAATTTAATTAATTATAGTTCTCGATTGCACGTGATTGATTTATACTTATTACCCTTTTTCAACTATCTTATTTTTGAAATGGCAATAGACATCAATTATTAAATACTGTTTGATTCATAGCACTCTTAACCTCTTTCAACCATCTTACAATGCCAATAGTAAGGAATATACCGATTAAGGAAAGTTTTTGCTATTCTTATATCATTACACTTATAATAATAAGTATTTTAAATGTACAGAAACTAATAAAGCCTTATCTGAATAAAAATACATTAATTTTGAAAGAGACAAGTAATAAAAAAAATTTTTTTTAAAGTAAATTCCTATTTTTCCCCCCCACTATTTTGCAGAAAAGTCCTTTACAAATAAAGTTACAATTTTTCTCTTACATCTTTCGTCATTTATTGGTAGATATATGCAACTTAAATTTAAAAAAAAGCTAAAATGAGTTAATTAAATTTAATTACTGAATTAATATGTGAAAAAACTGTATTAACATCACGTGTCATCCACTACAAGTTAAAAAAGACATAGTTTAACTTGAGTGGATGAATAAGAAGTATTTCATGAACGATTGGAAATTTGAACAAGATATATATATATATAGCGAGTGTGTGAACTAATAGTAGGAATTAAAAAATAGCTACTTCTTGAAATTGAAAGAAAAAAATATTGCACAAATTAAAAAAATGAGAGTGGAAAGAAGTTGGTACAGTTAAAAAGTTCATTACATATGCCTCACGTTTCATTTAAAAATGTATAAAAATTTAAAAAAAGACATAGACAAAAGATAATTATTTAAAATATGGTTTTAAATAATATAAAACGCTACTAACTATGATTTTAAAACCATTCTATGAGAAGATAATTAAATAGATAGTTTTTATGGGCACTATCTTATAAACTGTTATGAAAAACAAATATTTTTGTCAACAACCTTGACACAAAACCCAGAATGTCACATCCATCTGCTCACCTTTCAAAATAACTCGAGCAAAGGTTGGATGGCAGTGTGAAGCCAGCACTCGCAAAGATCTTAATCTGGCGACCCAGAAAAAAAGGCCATACCGTATCCAAATACCTGACTGTCAACAAACTGAAATTCTTTTTATTTTTATTTTTATGGTGCAGTAGTCTTCAAGCAAATGCGGGTCTTATACGCACCCGCACACAAAACCATCAATATCTCAAAAACATTCCAAGGACTGATGACATTAGGGTATAAAAAAGGGAGTGCTCGCCAAACGATTCGATACAGATCGAACGACCTGAAAACGTCACGTTCACTGCAATGCTTGGAGTGCTGTTGTTCCTAGGTGGCCTGTGTGTGTCGGTGGCGGAAGGGAAAGGTACCGAAAGCGGGTCGAAACCGGGTCGAGACTGGATGTTTTATGTGGAAGAAGACAGCGGGAGGATGGTTTCTGTAGCTACCAATACTTTGAAAAATACCTTAGTGGATTGCTATGTATCTGGAGACAGGTATGGAATTCTTAATTAATTTAATCTTAATTCTTAATTACCGATTTTATTCATACCATTGCATTTTTAAGAAAATACCATTGCATTCGAGACAGTAAAAATGGCTCAAAATTAAGGTTGTTAAAACTCGTAATCTTGCTGTCCATCGTAGTTATAAAATCATCAACTTTTTTTAAAAAAACTTCATTTTCTCTACTTTTTTATTTTCTTTCTTTTTTTGTAAAAGTAGTAACAAATACTTACGTAAAACAAAGAGGAAATACCATGAGTTCTACTTACGTGAAATAAAGATGGAATACCATGTACTTTTTGGCATTGTTAATTTGTAAATTTTGTATTCACAGAAAAATTTTCGATTAATTAAATAACTTATATAAGCTTTTTTTTTTTAGAACAGGAAGTGGTTCAACATAGGCTGTTTAATTGCTGTAATTGTTTAATTTTGGATTCTCCTAAACTATAATAATAATAATAATAATAATAATAAATTACAGTGTTATTTTGTTACTAGTAAGACTGCAAAGGCGATATTAAAATCACCTTGAAAAATCGCAGCAACATAATTTTAAATCCCTCGCTTCTCACGGAAAAAAAAGAATTAAAAATTTAATTCTAAAGACTAAGATTGTTAAAATGTATAGGAAGAAATTCCAGAATTTAAAATTTTAATGCAAGCAAATAGCAAACTAGCACCCGATTTATGAGATAAAAAAAGTAGCATAGAAAGTAATTTAAGGTTTTTTGCTATACGACACACAAATGAGGAGATATTACCCCTAAAAGTCATCTCGGAAACCATAGTTTCGTAATTTAGAGTAGGTATTAGAAGACACCGAATATCCAAAATGTAACAAAAAATTAAATAAAAATTAATAATAATAATAAAAAATAAAACAAATAAAACAAAAAATAAAAGTAATGTACACTCCAATATCCAAAACATAGGAATAATAACATTTTAACAACAATAACAAAAAGAAAAAAATTCTAGCGGAATTTAATGATAAGGAACAACGGATAAAAATTGATTACAGACATATCTTAAATACAAAATCTAACCGAAAAAAAACACCGAAATAAATAGTTAACAAGCAGAAAAGTAAGTGAAAGTTAAAAAATAATAAATTAAAATTATACAGCATATTTAAAGAGATAAAATAATACAACTAATCATGCCAAAAAAATAAAATAAAATGAACCCTGCTACGTTTGCATACAAATATTAAATAATCTACTACTTTAATATTAATGCGTAGTAATAAGTAATTAAATTTAAAATGCAAGACTTTATTATTGCAACAACAAAAAAACCTTGAAGTTTAAAAATATCTAAAATTTTAATAAGCTAAGATAGTTAGCTAAGGTCAGTTTGGTACTCACATTTTTTCATTCAATCTCATGAAATACTTGCAGTGCATAAAAATAAATAGGTTAGTTTTAAATTATTAAATGAAATATGGAAGAAAGATCTAGTAAGATTAAAAACTAAACTTCAATGGATGTACCAAAAATATTTTTCATCCGAAATATTATTTCTAATATATGACAAATATGAATACTAAAACTTTAAAATAATGTTAACAATAAAAAATTTTGATGCAATAAATAGAAATTCAGGGAGAATACATTTTATGGGTTTTATAAAATATTCGGTAAGATATTAGTTTCAAAAAGGAAAAAAAAAGTTTAAAATGTCTCTAAATATGTTGCAAATATATGTTTTAAATGTCTCTAATATGTTTTTAAATATGTCTCTCCATATTAATGTTTTCCGTAACATATTTATAAACTTTTTGTATTTGTTTCCTTGTGATTAATGTTTCAATTTATTTAAATACTTTTTTTGTAGTATGTGATAATTCTTTTGTGTTTCACTTAAAAATTTGATGAATCGATTTTTGAGAAATTATCATTTGCAACTTTTGTCTGGTTGTTTCGAACACTTTTATTTTATGGAATTTTTTCCTCTGTCCTTTATAAAATGATTGACAGTTAAAAATAATTTTTAATACATCTACGTAATTCAGACAGTAATAGGTAATTTTTTTCGTACTAAACAGATTAGAAAAATTAAGTCATTAATTAATGCATAATAAACATAATTCAACCACCGGTTGTATGGAAAATTGGCAAGCGGCCAAAACGGAGGGATTCAAACAGAACGACGAAAGAGGAAGAAATAATTTCTTCAGAAATTTTATTCACATTAAATTTTATAAAAAAAATTTTAATGATTAAAAATTTAAATTACAAAACGTTAAAGATATTAAATGAAAAAAATTCCACCGTAATTGTTGATTATTTTCCCCTGCCAAAAGTGTTTTGCGCAGCATATGTCTGACTAACATACCTAACAAGCAATCGATTCGTCCGTTTCGGTCTTGAAATTGGATGTTAGCCAATCAGTGAGTGCATTATACTGTGCAGGAAATATATATTTCGATTTTTATGATACAAATGAAATGGGGCCTGATGACCGAGTGGCTAGCGCTCTGACGTTCGGTACCATGGATATTTGTAGTGGTTCGGAACCCCCTTTAACCGTAGGTCCCGGTCTAACATCAGCGTTGCGGGGGATATTGTTACTCCGCGTCCGTAGCTTATCTTCAAGCTACACGCTCCTCCTGGCAAAGTGAGTAACGTCGGTACAGCGTCTATCTTAAGGCATCAAAGGCAACTGCCTAAGGGTTTGTCAGCTGTATTAGAAGAAAAAGAAATGATACGAATCACCAATATGGACGAAATATGTTCACATTTCAATAAAGAAGAAAATTTAAGGATCCTACGCAACAATAGAAAAGGTAGAAAGAAAGCAAAATATCATTGTTATTTAGATTTTTTTTAAGCAACCCATATTGATCTTTGTTAGTTTAGCTTATTTTTTGAATGATTTCGCCATGCTTGCAGATCTCTGATCACCGCCGTCATGCAGACCGTCCCCAAACCCAACATCACCATCGTGGACAAGCCCACCCTGGAGCAGTTGGCGGGCATCTGCACCTACGCCAAACAGAACGGACACCTGTCTGAGGAGGATGGGGAAGATGTTTCGCAGAAGTTTGGCATCTTTAGCGGCTTCTTCATCTATCCAGGTAGGTCGCAGAAATCAATCGAGCCCAGTATATAACAAGCAATATGTAAAAAAAAAAAAAAATTTTAAAGTCAATTCCTACTTTTTTTTCACTCTATTGCAGAAAAGTCCTTTATAAATAATTTTCATTTATTTTGCAACTTACATCTAAAAAAAAAATCTAAAAAAAAAAAAAACTAAAATGAATGAATTAAATTTAATGACTGAATTAATATTTGAAAAACCTGTATTCACATCCAGTGTCTTCCACTGCAAGTTCAAAAAAATGCATTTGCACGTGAGTGGATGAGTAAAAAGTGTTTTATGAACGATTGAAAATGTGAACAAGATATATATATATATATAGGGAGAGTGTGAGCTAATAGAAGGAATTGAACACTGGTGACTTTAAAGCTCTTTGTATCTTGCAAGTATTATTGTTGTTTGAAGAATTTAAGATACTCATTTTTGATATTTCCCTCTATAATATTGGATTTCATTAAGCAATTTTTTTGTTATTAGGATAATTTAAGACATATTTTTAAAAGAAATAATTTGCACTTGAAATGGAAGATATTGGTTCATCTCACACGAGCTCTAAATATGCTATCTATTCTATGTCCGTTTATCCTTAATTCTATCGTCTTTTCCTACTCCCATCGTCCTATCGTCTTTTTTTCGAAAGTTCTTGTCGATGGTGGGAAGTACCCCCTTGAAAACGAGGGAACAATATTCTTTATTACCAATGGGGTGGACTCCATTGGGTACAGGGGACACCATTGGTTAGGAGAAGCGTTGCATCATAGCTAACAGAGAAGTTTGCTATAGTACTTCAATGAAATATCAATTAATTTAGTCTTTCTTTAATATTACTTTGCCATTTATTCTGAGAAAGAAAATGGGAACTGTACATTAAAATAATTACCAATGCTTTTTACTTTTGGAGTAATTTTTTATTATAATAAAAGAAAAAAAATTTAAATGTTTTGATTAGAAATCAACTGAAATATGTACTAATACATCAACGGCCTCATTAATATTCTAGTGAAAGTGAGAAATAGTCGAACGGCCTCTACAATACCAAGCAACACATTGAAACCCATTTTGAAAAGTAAGGTTTTTGAGGTTTTGTAAACTAACGCACGCATATGAGGAGGACGTAGTAGCAACAAATTTTCCTTGCAACGACACATTCTGAGGTTCGTCTCTGAGTGGCAGGTTTTCGCCATGCATTGCAGTTATTACTTAGTTTGTTGCTCTACGGCCAACAAACATCCGTTCCACCACCAGAATTCCAACCTGAAGTCGTGGTGCCAAAGGCCAGAACGCTAGCCAATTGGCCATCATTGGTACTTTATATTGAAATAATGTCAAGCAATAACCTTATAATAACCGTATTTTCTACTAACTTTCAAATAACTATTTTGTTTTAAACCCAAAATATTTATTTATTTTAAAAAAAAAATCTAATCACTTATTTTTCCAGCTATAATACTAAAAGAAACAATTAACAATACTAGTAAAACAATTTTCAATTTTATTGAATGTTGAATGAATATTATTCAATTACATTGTATTAATTAATTACGTAACATAATAAAATTCATGCACAAATTAATTAAGAAAAAATTTAATTAAATTATATTAAATATATGTGTAGTTTCTAAAAGACAATCTTTGAATAATGACAGCTATAAAGCAAATCCTTTCAAAATCAAATTGCAACTATATGGCTTCATCCTGTTGTTATTTAAATAATGATTACGATTTTTTTACTGCCTATTTTATTAACACTATGATGACTTGTTGTAAATGTTACTGTTAAGTTAAATAAAGCAGAGAAACCTTTACTAAGAATTCTGATAACAACATTGCTCTGAAAATAGGATGGATATCCGGCTAGATAGTCACAGTTTCAAGATTAAACGATACTTTTTTATTTCAAGGTAATTGTGTTATATTTTGTAAGTGCACTTTTTTCAATAAAATGCATTTATCCCATTTCCCATTTTAAATTAGATTCATGCCATAACAAAATCAAACATTTCTTTTAAATGAAATGTATTGAATGAATTACAATTTTAAGATGTCGGATAATATATATATATTTTTTTGTTTTCTATTATTTCATACGTGACAAAAATATATTTTACACACAAAAACAAAAACCTTAACAAGGTTAATGATAAAAATAAGTCCAAGGTGTTGTTTATTTCGTTTGTAGTATGCCATAAAACATGCATTCAGCTACATTTTCTATTATTTTATTCAATCCTGCAATTTTCTAGGAGTTTTGGTGCTTTCTAGGCATCATATATTATTTATCATCATATATTATTGGCATCATCATATTTTTAAGTTTCAAGTTTTTTTTTTTTTGTAGTTTAATATCTCATAGTTAAAAAAACTATGAGATATGAAACTACAAAATTCGAAAACCGTTTCGTATGCCAATTTTTGTTGTAATATATTATTTTTAAATTATTTTATTAAATAAATCATAAGAAAATTAAATTAAATAAAATTTGAAAGTCAGGAGTTTTTGTTTAATAAATACTACTGTGCCCAAAAAGTAAAACCAATTTTCATTTTAAATTTCCCGGGTATATGAAATTTCATTTGTTTTTCTTTTTTAGGTTGCTGGCACTGTCCTTGACATCTGTGTGAAATTTGAAAAATGTTCATTAGTGTTTGAGTTAGCTTGGTTTTGTGAGACGCTAAAAGTGATTCCGGCGATTTTTGAAATGTCTGAATTCATTAAGCAAAGAACTTGCATTCAATTTTGTTTGCAGAAACGTACAGAATGTTGCAGAAAGCATTCTGTGAGCAAACTATATCGGAAAGAAATATTTACAAGTGGTAAAGAAAATATTGTTTTGAAAATAATAATAATAATAGATAAATAAATATTAAAATAAACAAATAAATTAACAGAAATTCATAAATTTTGAATACGTTTTTATTGTAATATAAGAACATATGAACATCAACTAAAAAAATTCATTTGGGAAATTTTTAAATGGCTATCTACTTCTAAACAAATAAAATTCCTTGAATTACGAAAGAATTTTGCGTTTATTTAGATAAATATATAAAAAAAATTATTTTTGCATCTATAATATTCGTAAACAAGATTTATTTATAACAAAAATTTTTGAAAACGCAGATAAACAAATCTGAAGTCCAAAAAAGCAACGACCAACGAGGACAACACAGAAAAAACTTTTTCTTATCATTTATTTTAACACCGAATTCCTTCTTCGAAATTCTGGAATAAAAATTATTCATATTCCACTTTTTTACCAGTTTGTCTCATTTAATATATATGAAGAATAAATAAATAAAAAGGTTAACATATCTTTCAGCGAGGATTGGTTGCATGCAATGAAACGCCAATCCTTCAACATGCTTGAATCCAGGTTATCACAATCGCTTTTAAGTATAGTTTATTTAAAAGTATATGATACTACAGATAGATAACAAATATAGAATAAATTATAAGATAAGTTTGATTTAAAATCACGTGGTGGAAATAATTCCTTGTAATTCTAATAAATTTTAATGATTTTTGTAAAATGTTAAAAAAAACACTTCCACGTTTTTTTCTTTTAAATTACTGATATAGAATCAGTACATATTTTGTTATTTGAAATGTATTTTAGTAGTAATAATAACAATTATTTTCAATATTTAAATTAAATAAATTAAATGCCTAATTACTTAGGATAATTTTATGAACTAACTTTTGGGTTTTTTTTTATCTCAAATTGATATAAGAAGTCTGATTAATTAAACTGTTTTGCCAATTTAAATGGCTGGATAAGATTAAAAAATAATTGAATCTTAATTGAATTGAATCGATTTTAATTTCATTTAATTTGAATTTAAATTAAAAATTCAAAAAACTAAGTTCAATTTTAGAATAGGTGGTATTAGCAAATTTTTTGTACATCGTTAAAGTGATGTTCTCCTTGTGTTAAGTCTGTAAGTTTGGCATATTTAATTAAATAAAGAGATATATTTAATTAAATTAAAAATAAGATTTAAAATTTAATGTTAGTATAATTTATACGTTAGGAAAACAAATTTCTATTTGTTTGTGATCTCGTAGCATAATCTGTTCTTTTGCATTCTTAAAAAAATATCCAAATTGCTCATCATATCAGTTTGTGGCCTGATGGCCAACTGGGTAGTCCTCTGGTCTTTGCTGCTTCAGGCTCGAATCCTGGCGATAGAATGGACGTTCGTAAGTGGTTTGGAATCCATGATAGACTGTAAGTCCAGATCTAATTAGCCTAAAGTGTGCACAAAATGACCGTAGTGCGAAACACCAAACCATAACATCAGTTGAATCAAGAATACTTTGTTTTCTGGTTTAAATTTGCTTTCACACTGACGAAAAACAAAAACGTTAATAGAATTAAATTTAGTGGAACAAAATGATACTCAATTTTACTTGCAATTTTTTTTAAAGTATGATAAAAAAAAAGTCTTATAAAATTATTTGAGAATACATTTTTGTATTCACACCCTAAAGAATAAATGTTTATCAACTGTTTAAAAAACACCTCTCATTTGTAGGAACCAAATGGTGCGGCGCTGGCAATGTCTCGAATGACTACGAGGATTTGGGCCAAGAAGTGGAAGCAGACGAGTGCTGCAGGGATCACGACCACTGCGAGGATCACATAGCCGGCTACGAGAGCAAACATGGCTTGGATAATAATTCACCTTTTACGAAGTAAGCCTTTTTCTTTTCATTTTTTTTTTTTTTTTAATTTTGTTATTGAATATATTTTTATGAAATCACTGAATGTAATGTAATAAAGTGAGGTAATGATTTCACTCTATGTAATGACCCTCCTTTATCTCCATTTTGTATATTCATACACAACAAGTAATATAAAAAAAAATTTAAGTCAATTCCTACTTTTTTTTCACTCTATTGCAGAAAAGTCCTTTACAAATAAAGTTGAAATTTTCCTCTTACATCTGGCGCCATCTGTTATTAGATACATGCAACTTAAATCTAAAAAAAAGTATTTGAACTTGAGTGGAGGAATAAAAAGTGTTTTATGAACGATTGAAAATTTGAACAAGATGTATATAGGGAGAGTGCGAACTAATAGGAGGAATTGAAAAAAGAGATATAATTTTCTCTTTTAACTCATGGCCATTATTTTTAAGTAGAAAAATTGAAGGGAATCAAACCCATAATCAAAAAATACGACTCTGTTTGGATACATTTACACAGTTCTTATGAGATATTTTTAAGTTAAAGGTCAATAAGGTAAAATGCTTCTTTCTTTTATTAATTTCAGATCGCACTGCGATTGCGACACGCAATTCTACGATTGCTTAAGAGTGGCCAACACGAGAGCCTCAAACAGGGTGGGGAAAATTTTCTTCAACTACATACAAATGGAGTGCTTCAGAGAAGATCACCCCACCACCGGATGCAAGAGGTACAAAGGGTAAGTCTGTCCACCCCTTGCAGAAACGCATTATTCTCAATATATTAATCGCGAATAATAACATATAATTAAAAATTTCAATGTATAAATAACAAAATAATTAAAAAAATTACTTTTCAATTCTTGGAAGGTTTTTTTAAAGCTATATTTAGAGCTACTTGTACCTTGAGTCCAAAGAGTAACCGATTTTATTTTTATACGCTCCGTTCGATTGTGATTGATTATTGATGGAACGGATGATTTTCAGATGGAAATGTTCAGATATGAGTATAATTAATAAGCAGGAATCCATTTTGTTTCATTTTATCGTAATATATTTGGCATTTAAGAAGCAATACTGATAATAATGGATTCTATATCATTCAGTTATATAATCAAATGTGTTGTCAAGTTATCTAATCAATTATGTATAGTTATCCAACCAATTACATATAGTTATTCAACCAATTACATATGGATGAGAATCTAATCTATAATATTGTCAATCTAATCTAATATTGTCTATTAATTATAATCTAATATTGTCGATCTAACCAATTACATATAGTTATCCAACCAATTACATATAGTTATCTGACCAATTACATATAGTTACCTAACTAATCGCATATAATTATCTAATCAGTCATAGTGTCATACAATTACTAATAAAAGTTGTAAAATTGTCTAGCCAATCCCAACGTCGTACAATTTTCTAATCAATCTCAACATCGTACAATTGTCTAACCAATCTCAATGCCGTACAATTCTCTAACCACTTTTGGTTAGAGAATTGTATGGCTATACTGTATATCTGGTTAGTTAGATTATTGTAAGACATAGAATTCATCTTTATCAAGATTGTTTCTTAAACACAATTTAATTACCTACAATATCGTGTAATTATTTATTCAACCGGTTCGTTCGATTATAATAAGAGTTATACATTTATCTAATCAATCACAGTAGCATGGAAGACTTATGTAACAAATCAGAGTGACGCAGCTGTCTACCATCACACATCATCAATCAGTGTCGTGTGATTATCTAGATTCACATTTGTTACTTCTCTATCTCTTTTTGCTGTCTTCAATCCCTTACCGCCTTTAAAGTTTTTGAAAAGGAAAAATCGAGTGAAGTTTAAAAGAGATTAAACAGATGGCGAGTTTTCCAGGTGTGTTATAAATGTGAAGTGGTATACAGCTGTTGAGAAACACAGACCTTTCAATGTCTGTTTCAACTCAGATTTGCTACAACTATGAATTTTTCACTCTTTTTTTTATGAATGTTTATTAATTTTTTAAGAATGTTACATTTATAAATGAAAATAACCAATTCTATTAGAAGAAATATAAATTTTCCGATTAATATTCGAATTTGGGAAAATATAATGCTTTCATTCATTTTCTGTGATTGCTTTAATTATCATTGTTGATATTAATTTTTTCATGCTCATTTAAAATAAATTGGATTAGATTTCTATTGTTCTATTAATTAAAATTATTTAAAAATTATACTTTTTTATTACTAATGGAATAAATGTGTCTTGAATAGGTCTAAACAAGTATTATATAATTATGATAAATATTTGGTGTACTATTTCGGATATTAGGTCTAATTTAAAGATAGAAATATTATAAGTCAGAAGACACGATTAAATACTGTATTTAAAGTTTTCTCTTTGTTTTTATATTGTTTTTTTTATATTTAAAAGCTATCAATCCAAATAAAATATACGATATATTTTATTTTATATGACCTTTATTACGTTTATAAAATAATATAAACTCTTGAATTTATAGCTATGGAACGTATACTAAAGTATTTAAATATAAATTATTTCCCTACAATCAAGCACTATTAGAAATTTTTGTTACAATAAACTCGATTTATTATTATCTTTTTTTATTAAAAATATAATGTTTGTTTATGTTTTTAATACATTAAATAACTTTAAAAACTATTTTTAAAGCATAATAAAAAAAGGAAAACTGACGGATGGAAATTATTAATTTCTGCAAATAAAGGGAAAAATATTTTTATTTATTCCTTCCTTTATATTTATAACATCCTTCGATACCAAGTAATTAGAAAAAAATTAAATTTATCTTGTTTTATTATTGTATAAATTTAATTATATGAAAACGTAACTAACCTTTGAACATTTTGTTAGTACACAATTTTAGTTCGTGAACAAAAAATGATCCACAAATAACTAATAAATTTAAAGTGTTAACCGTCCTTTATTTCGTATTTCTTGTATGAAGAAAATATAACGAATATTTTATATAGGAAAAAAAATATAAATTCAGGAAAAATAATATCAAAAAAACATAGATAAAATTTTAAAGAAAGTGTACAATCGTGTCTTCTGACTGACTTGACTTGAGTGATTTATTTAAATCACGACTATATTATTTACTTGCAGCTCTTTAGTAAATAACAACAAAAAGTAGACAATATTTATAAAATTATACAACTAAACTTGCACAATTAATTAAGAGAAAGTTGTAATTATAACAAGATTTATTTCAATAAAAGAAAAAATATTATCAAAACATATAATTATCTAAGCAGACATTCTGTTAAATAGGCACTTAATTTCAGAAAAACAACTTACAAAAATTGCTTTTTGTTTACGGAAACAAAACAGAAGTGACTTACCCATTTCAATGTTATAGTTTCACGTGAATGACTAACACTCTTTTCTATGGTTTGAAAAACCTACTTGTGTGAAGAGAAACTTTTAGAACGTGTTTTCACTCATTTGCATAGTATTGAAGGCCAACGTAACCATTTCTAGTTTGGAGAAAAGTGTAAGTAAAAGGAACAAAACAAATGTTACCCAAAACGCGACTTGAATCTTAAAAGGATTTGTTTTATCACTTTTGGATTAATTTAAAATGCGGAAATGTTTTCGGTTAGAAAAAGATGGTTTTATCTGTTTCATATAATAAAATCTAATAGTAGTATGAGAATGGTAGTGTGTAGAATCTAATAGTAGTTTGTGTCTAAAATAATTATTCATCAATAATATTCGGGAAAACTTTAAGCACCTAAAATAATTATTTATTATTAATATTCGGGCAAACTTTCAAGTGTAAAAAATTATTGAAAATTCTATGTTACAAAAATTGCATATCATATCACCGGCACTGATTTTTAGAAAAATAGTTTTATTAAACCTGTCAACAGCTACTTTTGAATTAAGAAAATGGATTTAAGAGATAAATCAACAAAAATTTAGAGACACCTAACAATTTTTTTTTTGCATAAATAAAGACAATGTGCTTGAATGATTATTTTTCACTATTAAAGTTTTTAACGTATTTATCTTTACAAAACTTAGTTTATCATAAAGTTTTATAAACTAATTAATGCCTTTTTTAATTAAGATCAATGTTGAATTAACATTGATTAATTTTTTTTGCTGCAAATATTGAGTGATTTATTTAAATCACGACTTTATTGTTTATTTGAAGCTCTTTAATAAATAACGGCAAAAAAAGGCACTATGTATACAATTATACAACTGAATTTGCACACGAAAATTTATGAAAACAATTGATGGAGGTATTCTTATTTTTGTAAGCACAATTAAATTACCACACAGTTTCCAGTAAAATAATATTGCCAGTTTTATTCTTAGTTGCGAAAAGTTTACAAAAATTGTACAAAAACATTGAACGTCCGGAAAAATTTGGCAAAACAAAAAAACCAAAACTTTGGCGATTTACAAAAATCGTCCAGAAATATCTGATGAGTTTGCGGTTTGCACGAATCGTCCAGAAACTTCACATTAATTGTGGCTCATGAAAATCACCAAGAAACAGTTGACGAGTTGCAGCTTAGAGAAATAAGGCGAGTAATTAAGAATGAAATTGCAATTTTATTGCAAATTTTCACCAAAAATCAATGCCTTCAGAACATGATTAACAAATTGAACTTGTCGCTTCATATACGAAATGCTCGACTTTGTTTAGACAAAAACTGAAGCACATCTCTAACATGCACTTAGATGAAATGATTTGGTAAATTTAACAGTCTGACCCCAAATCTACTGTATTTTTTTTACAATATATTGTGTTTTATGAAACATTTTACAAATGTATAGTATTACTGTGTCCGCAAATTAAGACCAATTTTCAATTTAAAAATCCCGTGGAATGTCAATTTTTTTTCTTGCTGGTTGGTACCACAGGCTTCAGGTTCAAATCCTGGCGGTGGCATGGAAGTTTGGGAGTGGTTCGGAATCCACGCTGAACTGTAGGTTCCTGTTTAATTAATCCAAAGTGGGCAAAAAATGATGTCCCTTGGCACTGTCTTTGACATTTATGTGAAATTTGAGGTCAAAATATTCATTAGTGTTAGAGTTACGCTTGGCGTTGTGAGACAATAATCTGATTTTGACGATTTTTGAAATGTCTCAATTAACTGAGCAAAGAACTTGCATTCAATTTTGTTTGCGGAAATTGTAGAATGTTGCTGAAGGCATTCGGTGAGCACCCCTATATCGGAAAGAAATTTTTACAAGTGATATAAACAGTCCAAAGAAGGTAGAGAACTCGTTGAAGACGAAGAGCCCTCTGTCGACCCTCAACCTCAACCGACAAAGCTCACCTACGAAGATTGGATACTTGCAAACCGTCGATTTACTATTATAGACCTTGCTTATGATGTTGGAATTTCAAAAGGATAGGTCAATTCCATTTTGGGCCTCAAACGCGTCAAATCTCGATGGGTACCGAAAACACTGAATGCGCCAGCTCACATTGCATTGATTCTTCGTGACTTTTTTGCCAAATATGAAACCCATATCGTTCCACAACCACCGTATTCCCTAAACTCAAAAGACCATTCCGGGGACACCGTTTTGAGTCCACTGAAAAGATTCAACGTGAATCGCGGCCATCCCTGCCTATGACTTTTTAACATGCATTGAGAACTGGAAAAAAAGTTAGCTTAAGTACATTGTGTCCGGAGGGGATTACTTTGAAGGCGATGAAATACATTTGGAAGAATAAATAAAAAGTTTTTGAAAAATATAAAAATTGGCCTTACTTTTTGGGCACAGTAGTATGTACTTAGATAAAATGATTTGGTAAATTTAACAGTCTGACTCCAATCTACTGTATATTTTTTATTTACGAAACATTTTACAAATGAATGAAATGATATAGCAGTATCTTAAATGGGTATCAAGGTGAACATTTACTACAAGTATTTTCATTTCAATCCTAATAACAAGTCTGTTACAGAAACCATGATGGCCATTTTTACTGTCCTTTGTTTTACTATCCTTTGTTGATTGTTTATTGACAAACATTCCATCCGCTTTTAGCCTGCTGGAATGTCTTTTGTTCCGTAATGAATGTGTGTGTGTGTTGCAGGTGGTTCCGGCGCAGGTGCCAGGAGTACGACTACGACCTCTCCAGGGATCCAATGTGGCAGATGTTCGACGCCCAACACTACGAGGTGGAACCGGACGAAGACAACGAAGTGGAGGACGAGTACAAAGGGGATGTTTTCGAATACATGCTCAGGATGGTGGACATCGAGGAAAAATTCATGGCATTAAATAACAAAGACCCAAAATAGCAACTTTTTTATCTGCCAGCTACCATTTATTATTCAATTCCTTCTATTAGCTCACACTCTCCCTATACATCTCTTGTTCACATTTTCAACACAAGCCTACTATTTGAAGTAGGTAAATTGAAGAGAATCGAACCCATAATCTGTTCCTCTCAAAAACTACGACCCTGGACACAATGGGACAGTTCTTATGAGATATTTTTCAATTCCTGCTATTAGTTCACACTTTCCTTATAATCTAATCTGTTTGATATATCTTGTACTTATATATTTATCTATCTTGTTCAAATTTTCAATCGTTCATAAAATACTTCTTGTTCATACACTAGAGTTCAAATACATTTTTTTTGTAGTGGATGACACTGGATGTTAATACAGTTTTTTCAAATATTAATTCATTCATTAAATTTAATTCATTAATTTTAGTTTTTTTTTAGATTTAAGTTGCATATATCAACCAATAGATGGCGCCAGATAAACTTAAAAAAATGAATGAAAATTATTTATAAAGGACTTTCTGTAATAGAGTGGAAAAAAAGTAGGAATTGACATTAATTTTTTTTTTTTTATATTACTTGTTTGAGAGTTATGTAACTTTTAACTCATCATAACTCAATGCAAAGATTAAACCAATACGTGATATGAATCATTTATTATCCAATTTGAGTGAATAATTTTTTTCTTAATAAATTATAAACGATTGTAACGGTAGCCAATTATAAAAATAAAGAAAGAGATAGAGAGTGAGTGAGTTGAGAACGTATTATTAAGTGAGTAAATTCCTGTGATCAATCTATAAATAGTAAATTTATTCAAATAATTATCATTCATAAATGAAGAATTCTGACTATATTAGTATTCCGTTGAAAATACAAAATGTATTAATTAATCAACGTAAAATAAAAAATAGTGCTCAGATGTTATATTGTAATATATACAAATGGAATAACATTCTGAAACAATTAGATCAATCATTCTCAAACTTGTTTTACGAGTTTTAAATAGCTGTAATATATATATATATATATATATATTAAAAAATAATCATAGCAATAGTATACAATAAATTGTTGAGTAGATATTGTAAAGAGCAACTTTCAGAACTGTTAAAATTGTTTTCATTAGCTGTCAAATGTTTTTAACAAATGTTTTATGTTTCACTTAATTGATTATTAGCTGATAGCATATTCAAATACCTATTCACAGGCAAAACAGCTTTTATATCTTACTTGCATTGTTTCATTAAAAAGTATATTTATGTAATTGCTCTTGTTGATTTTTTTTTGTTATATATTGTCAAATAAATATTTTAAAGCAAAAAAACAGCATTCAAATTCTAGTTCCTTTGTTGACGACATATATTTTTTTTTAAATTTCATTGCATAATTACAAAAATCAGACGCCAAAATGATTCTGTTTTGAAATTATGAAATTAAAATATCAATAAGGAATGAATATTTCTTAAAAAATGAATGTGGTCTTTTGGTATATGACAGCCCTTTATTAACAAATAATTCTCAAAAATGGGTTTATTTATTGAATAAATTTCCTCTTGTTCTATCTGATGATTTGAGTTTGGGTGAAGCTCCGTGGCTGCGCAACAGCCGTTAGCTTCTATCTTGGAGGGTCAACTTCTTGCTCTATCTGAACCATGTAACAGTTTCTATCCATCTATGGGTCCATACAAAGAGTGATAAAAAAACCTCAATAATGTACAAATAGAAATGGAACTGTTATTTAATTTCAAAATTCACTAAATCAAAATGAGAGATCAAATGAGAAATTTCAATTGAATATTGACAAAAAAAAAATAACACTTACTGAATTCGCAGTATTATTTACATTTATTTACTTTTATGTTTACGATTTGCTACAAAATAAATTAATACCATAAGAAAACGTTGTGCAAGTTTATTATCCAATTAACTTTAAAAAACGAGTTCTTTTTTCATAAATGCACATAAATGAATAATTAGAAAAATCTGGAATTGTATGCAATAGAAGTCTTACGAAAACAAGCATTGGATCGCGTTTCACCAAAATAGGAGATGTTGCAATTTTTAATTGCTATTGGTTCATCACAAGTTAAACTTTAGACTGGTTCTTCACAAGTTAGAATGCTAAAAGTTCATGGGAGAGACATAGTTTTTCGTCTTATACGAAACGAAAGAAATTATTTTTAAAATAAATCAAGAAAAATATCTTAATTAAAACATCTATTAATAAATATTTACATACGATTGTTAAATGTTATTTTTTGGCAGTTATTATTGATAAACACATATTTTTAAGCTTATCCAAAATAAGTATGATTAATTCTAATACGAAAAAGTGCCCTTAAAAAATTAGTTTTGTATATCCATCAGATATTGTTTACGATTAAAAATATAGTTAACAAGTAATATAAAAAAAAAATTTTAAAGTCAATTCCTACTTAGATAAACAAAGAAAAATTTTATTTTAGTTACTTTTTATTAAATATAAGAGAAATTTTTTTCTCCCATATAAAAATAAAATTAATTAATTAAATTTAATGAATGAAGTAACACTTGAAAAAACAGTATTCACATCCAGTGTCATCCACTCCAAGCTAAAAAAAAAATGCATTTGAACTTGAGTGGATGAATAAAAAGTATTTTATGAACGATTAAAAATTTGAACACGATATATATAGGGAGAGTGTGAGCTAATATTAGAAGGAATTGAAAAAAGGAAAACATGACATTTTCTTAAAAAAAAGTTTAATAATAACGTAGATCTGAAATGTTTATTCTATATAAATATATAATGGGAGAAAAAAATGGCAAAATATTTCCAAAAACACACATTTAGTATAACAAAATGAACTTAAGATTCCAATTATTTCTAAAATTTTCTGTCATTATGAATTAAAAAGATAAAAGTTCTCCGCAATTCTCAAACACGATGTGTCCGGTATTTTCTTAATTCTCAAAACTGTCGGATAGGAATGTTCATAGGAATGCTGTCGCATAGGCTTCACTTCGCCCTCATTTCTTGATTAGGACTGCCATGTTATACATAACGTTTTCTAAATACTCAAATTGTATTAAATATGTGTGCGTTGGAGTTAAAGATATTCCTCTTTAACTCCTACAACATATAATATGACACATAATACTTCTATCATATCATATTTGTTAATAAAAGCACGATAGTTTGCAAACGAATTTTTTCACAATGGAGCTCAGCTATTCAAGCAATTGTAAACTTCGACTATATTATAAATCAGGGATTTATAATATAGTCGAAGTTAAGAGATTAAAAGATATGAAAAAACGAATTTCAAATGATCCTTCGTTAAATACATTTCAGGAAGTAATGTTTTAAAGAGCTATTTATTTATTTGTGATATCTAAACAATTAGTGTGAAACAAAAAAGTTAGTTCAATTAAGATTTGGTTTGTCGCTCTACGGTCACTTTTTGTCGACTTTGGATTAATTAGACAGGAACTTACAGTTTAATATGGATTCTGAACCACTCACAAACTTCCATGTCCCCGCTAGGATTTAACCTGGCCAGAGCGCTAGCCCATTGGCCATTAGGCTCCAGTTCAATTAAGGAGAACAGTAAATACAATAATAATAAGATGAGAAATTTTGTACAAATATACACTATAACAAGAACTAATTAAAAAAATTATTTATTTTAAATTTAAATTTTTTTTTAAGAAATCATTATACATTTAAAAAAAAAAAAAAAAAAAAAAAAAATCATGCTCCATGAGTTTAAAATTTCTGTTTATCACCAGTTATTTTGCAATTATTCCTGTTATAGTGTATATTTGTACAAAATTTCTCATCTGTACTGTTATTACATTTACTGTTCTTCTTAATTCTAGTCCTTCTGAAATTTTTGCAATGCTGGAAAACTATTTATTATTGATGTGGAGAAATCATGAATTCCAATCTGTGTAGTCCAATTAAAAAATGGAAACCCAATTTTTTTTTCATGATCACTTTAAAGTACACCATGAAAATTTCCATTTTTTAATTGGACTACACAGACTGTAATTCATGATTTCTCCACATCAATAATAACTAGTTTTCCAGCATTGCAAAATTTTTCAATATGGATTACTTTTGCATACTTACAAAAAAAAATCAATTTTTTATCCAATAATCGTTAATGTAAATGATTAACTCTTAACAATAATTAAAAACGTATTCGATGCTTTGAACTTTGGTTTAATGTAAGTTAAGGATGACCTTGAATACACCTTGGAGATCATGCCTACTAAATCAACAATTATTCCAGAACTTTCCAACTCTTTGAAAAGTTCTAGCTCGAGATAACCATCTATTTGACGAGAGTGACCTGAGAAAAAAAGCGCCGTCGAACACCTTGCCATTGTTTTCATTTGGGATCAAAGATGAGGTTTTTTTCTTTAAATATTTACTTAGGTAGTCAAAAACAACATAGATAAATTTTTGAACAGACAACCATTTATCAACAAATTATGTCTGGTTAAAGATTAGAAAAGGACACCAGAACGACGGAAAAATAGAACTTCCCGTTTCTAATATTTGTGAGAAAGATTTCAATATTTTTTTTTCAAGTTTAAAATATCATAAAATCACCATCATAATCATTTTAAATATCATAAAATCATTGCAGCCATCCAAATTACCAACATTTTATAAATTCTCACAGGGAATGTTATTGATTTTTAATAATAATTAACAATTTTTTAAAAAAATTATTGACAGATATTATTTTTGAAGTTGAGTGTTTGTAAATTACAAATGAATGTTTTAAGGAAAGATTTGCCAAATTTTTACATGTTTAATAGTTTCTCAGATTATATATATTTTTATTGAATTATATCTCTATATTAACAACAAATTGATTTCTAAGCATTTGTTTCACATACAACATGATATTTATACAAGTTTTTTTCATTTTTTTTTCTAAAAATGTTATTTTTAATATAATTCACTTATTTAATAAAAAATATCATTTAAAAAAAAAATTGCTGCGTATTAAAAAGAAATTAAATTTTCAACAAAATAGATAATAATTTATTAATTATATAAGCTATTATATATTATATGGAAAATCTGCTAAAGATTAAATTATAACTCTTATAACATTTTAAAATAATAATTATGATTGAAATTATTAAAACGTGAAACGTTAATATAACGCATAATACTATATAAAACATTTTCTATATTTATAGTTTTATGCTTCATATTAATGTCTGAATTGCAAATAAGCAAATTTTAATAATAAGCAATTTAAATTAAAATAATAATACAATATTAAAATGTAATTGTTTATTTATTTCATTGTACATGAAAAACAATTAAGTTTTTAATTATATTTATTGGATTTTTAAAAAAATAACTGTAAATTGAAGAAAATACTTCAAACTATATAGATATTTCAACTATACTATATCAATACTTCAACGTATATATATATATTAATCTTAAATAGAATCACATTTTCATCAATAAATGCTTGTCGAACATTTACAATATAATAATAATATAGCAATCAGCTTTGCTCATGAAGATAAATATAAATAAAAACTAACAATTTTTAAAATTCGTTATTTAGGAGGTAAAGCTTTAAATGTCATTTCAAAATATTTCTTTCTTAATTTCGTAAACAAACTTTTCTCACTGTTTCACTAAGTAAGATTTTCTCGTCTCTATCCAGCGTATAGTTAATTATAATTCTTTTTGTATCAATAAGCCATATTATGCTTGGCAATTGATTGGACCATACTATTCCAATTCTGTATCACATGAAAAAAATAAGCAATAATGTAACTTAATTTTTCAAAAATCACATCAAGTCATCTTATATCTAATCTTTTTTTTTCTCTCGTTCAAATCTTGATTTCTTTTCAAAGAAAAAATATATTTATTTTGCAACTTCAAGGGTGAGTCTTTTTAAAACAAAATAACTTACTTAATATACATCTGCCAATGCATCAAATTAGTCCTTTTTTATTTCTTGCTTTTCTTTTCTACTACAAGCCAAAAATTACATCAATGAATGTAGAAATTTGCATCGATGAATATAGAAATTAATCAATTAGCGTCAATAATTTACAACATTGAATGCCAGCAATTTACATCATTGAAGGTCAAAATTTAGATTAATGAATTCAAAAACTTGCATAAATGAATGCTGAAATTTATATCGATGAATGCAAAAATTTACATCAATGAATGTAGAAATTTATAACGATGAATGCAAAAATGTACATCAATGAATATAGAAATTTACATAGATGAATGAAAAAATTTACATCAATGAATGTAGAAACTGACATTGATGAATACAAAAATTTACATTATTGAATGTAGGAATTTACATCGATGAATGCAAAAATTTACATCGATGAATGTAGAAATTTACATCAAGTAATGGTTTGTTCCATACAATAATCAACGATAAGCTTTAAGTGAAAAAAAATAAATAAAAAGATTCAAAGGGAAATAAAAATTACTTATTATGTGTTAGTTTAAAAAATATACCTGGTTTAAACCAAAAAAACAATATTTTGTAAACGTCAGTTTAAAATATGCAGTATACTTAAGTCACAAGGGATGTTTTGTATGTATCAGTTTGAAGTATTATATTTCAAATTACTTTTTGAATAGACCTTCACCCAAAAAAAAATTCAAGTTTATGGTCTTAAGTCTTTGGGAAAAACATGTTTTTCCTTTTAAAACAATGCATGAATGAAGTTTCACATCCACGTAAACGGGATTTTAATTTATAACTCACAAGAACAAAAAAAAGAAGACTTGATGGAACCCAATTCTAATCTTATTTCTTGTTGAAAAAATCTCAGCTTTATCAAGCTTTGGATTACGGCCAGTGAGATAGAGTTGGTACAAAGACAGAATTTGGATTTTTTTTTTATCTTCTCATTTTAAGACGTAATGGCAGAAGGAGTTGAGATGCACAAATATTGAAAGAAGATCGTTTGATAATAGGATAGCTGTAAACCCTGACGTACATGTTTGCATTTCGTGTTGAGTGACGTAGATAAGACATGACGTCATATCTAACGATGATTACGTCATTTTTGGAAATGTTGCGTTGGATTCTATTTATAGCATTCGTAAAATAAGATAAACTCGGTTCGTTAAAAAAAAAAAAAAAAAAAATTGAATAATTTTTTTCATTGAAAAACTCAAGTAGCATATTCAAAATCAAATTTGTCTTCAAAAATGTAAAAACATTTCGTTAAAAACTCTTCTACATAACGATTGATATGTAAAAACTTAAATAATTTTTTTTCATTTAGTCATCTTTGATACACCTCAAAGTAAAATTAGCATTCTACCATGATTAACTAGCGAAATTTAACAAGTCATTACAAAGGCAAATGACGCGCCACTTTAATATTCCACAAAAAATAATTTATTAAAAAAATAGATGCAATTAAATGGGGGGGGATGTGTATACATGAAAGAAATTGACTGATTAATTTCCTTTTCTCATTATTCCAAGCACATAAAAATGTCCATTTCGATAATTATTCTTAATCAGATATCTCAGCAATTTCATCATTGAATTTGTTTCAAAAGAATTAGTATGATTATAATTTTTCCGGACGTAAGATTAATTATATTTCAGAAGGGCTTAATGTCTCTACTACTTTTGTTTAACAAAGACATAAAAAAAAGTTTTACATTTTTTTTTTAAAGACAAATTTTATAAAGTGGATTGCAAATTTAATAATACACAAAAATGGTATTAACTTTATTTAGAAGGTTAAAGTTATTGTTTAAAATACCCAAATAGCTCTTCTTTTTTTAATAATTCAGAAAAAAAATGAACAACTTTGGGGAATTTGAATGAACACATACACTATAAATAAACACTGGAATAAAAAGAAGAGGCTTTATCGAAAGAGTAGCATTCTTTACAAATACTTCTATGTCCAGGAGGACAAATTAAAGATGTACCCTTATTAAGTGATATCACTGCCTAACGCCCGTCCAGACGAGAACACATAAAGGGCGAGTGGCTTTCGTTCCCAACGTGTCAGTTTGACCGCGAAAAACAACACACGTTATCGCTGGCTGTGAGTGACAATTGGTCGCAATTGGGGTTCCTTTGATGTATGGAAAAAGCAGATTCCTGTCGGAGTGAGGTTGAGATATATTTCTGGTAGGATTCTCCCAAACTGGTTTTTAATGGGTTCGGGAATGGGACTCATTCTGGTCTGGATGGGGTTTTACTAAGAGACATTTGTTACAGGAACTTCTAATCATCTTTTCGACCTATTCAAAAACCAGATTATCCAACAATTGTTGAGATGAGAGTACCTACCCATCAGTGAGCACCTGCTTTATTATATGGGTGGGCTTTGGAGGATATACTGGTGCCGAAAAACGTTTTCCTGATGGATCTCACACACGTTCTATAGGATTTAAATCAGGGGTGAACGTGAGTCCGATGTGATTTGGCTTTATCCTTCATAAAAACAACGTATGCACCAACAGTATCTCTGAAATACGCATGAAAGTGACTATAATGATTTCCTGTAATCATATCTCCGTTGATAATTTGAAAAAGCACCCTTTCATGAAGATTTGCCAGAAGAGCAAGACAAGACCATTACGGTCTAGTTCTTTGATGTTAATATGGTCTTTTCTTGAGTAAGTACACTTTTGATATGGAAACAAACAAGGGAAATTTTACTAACAAGTTTAAACTTACATGGAAGGCTGGATGCATAAACGACTTATCATCGTAATTTCCTCCTTTATCTTATCGTACGACCAGCGTATGAATTTCCTAATCACTGCAGTGCGTCCGCTTCAACATTTTCATCATCATTACAACGATTAACACTAAGATGCTTCTTTGACTTATTAACAACATAATCGCTTGGGGCAAAGTGGGAGCTAAAAGGAGGAGGGGGCACGATTTGTTGGGAGGGAGACGATCAAGTTATTGCCAACCAAAGGATATGATGAAACCTTGCGTGCTACCAGTCAATGGACGAGCATTCTCGTGTAGTGAAATGATTCCTATATTGAGCGTCTTTTGTTTTGGATTGTTCAAGTTATCTATCGTCGGTAGTATAGTGGTATAGTCATGCGGGAGACCGGGGTTCGATTCCCCTCCGGGGAGGGCATTTTTTTAGTAAACTAACCTATGCTAAACATATTAACCATATTAAAACCAAATATAATGTCTTTTTACGCATGCTATATCCTTTTATTAACAAAAACTCTCCCCTTTCACTTGAAAATAAACTAATAATTTACATGTACTATATGCGGCCCATTATTACTTATGCTTGCCCGGTTTGGGGTTCTGCTGCAAGGTACCACATTAATTATATAAATAGACTAGAAAATAAGCTTCTAAGCTTCACCAATTCTCCATGGTACTTTAGAAATAATGACATTCATCACAGTCTTGACCTCCCCTCTATTTAAAATTTTATGTTCAAGTTTGCCAGCAATTTTTATGCGAATCTTGAACATATTCCGAATGAGGAAATACGTAATCTTCCGAGATACGATTTCACTCTACCGGAAAATACTAAACGCCCTCGGGCCGTTCTTAACAATCTTCATGTGTCTTAGACGAACTGGCTCAGTTGTCAAGCGCGTTGTTCTTACTGTCTTTTAGGCAGTGAGTTCGACCCTGACCTGATCCTTTAGTTATCATTTCTAGCAGCAGTTCTTTCATTTCGTAGTGTTTTGTCTTTTATTTTCCATTTTTTTCTACTTTTAAATTTTTTCTTTCGTTTTTAGTATTTTTTCTTATCTTTTTTTATTTGTTTTGTACTTTTATAATTTTTAACTTTGGGGACTTAAACTTTTGCTCACTTCCTGTAATGCTTTTAATCACATGTATGCTCTCTACCAATGTTTTTCATCCTATTAACCCAGGTGTTTTGGGCCCTACAGGGGCCATGGAGCACCGAAAAACAAGGGCTGACTATTCAAGTTATCTGTCTTCAGTGGCTGTGTTACCACATGACAAAAAATCCTCGAGGGAAATATCCTAAAATAGAGTGCACATGATTCTTTCTGGCTGAAATCGTGTGCTTGAACTTTTTAGGCGAAATTGAATACCTCCATTCCGTGGATGGTTGCATTGATTCCTATGTGATGCGACCGATCCCTGCTTCCTCACGATTTGTTGTGCAAATCTATCCCCTTCGACACTGAACCTCTGGAGGAAAGTTAGAGCACTGGTTAAAAGAAAGCAAGCGTGAAGAGTCTTGTATTTAAGAAACAGAGAATAACAATGCGTTTTTCGCCATTAGGGGAATTTTCAATCGTCTGAGATATGTTAAATACCCATAAATAAACGTTGAAGCAAGCGAATGTTTCCGATATGACGATATATGAAGTACTTGCTTCACTTGTACGATATACGAAGTACTTGCAATACATCGTAAATTACGAAGATAACGCCAATTGTCATACAGAGTATCCACCAGGTAAACAAACAGGAAAATTAATGGCACAAAAATTAATGAAATGGTGATCTAAATACTGCATTGGACAATTTCGAAACGCTTTCAACACAAAATTTCCTTTATTTAAAAAAATCGTTTCGTAAATGGAAAAAACCCACGTCGTAACCTCGTGCCAAATAGATTTGAGAGTCGCTTATGACACTCAAACGACATCTGTGTACTAATGAGATGTCTAGTCTTTGCGTTTTTTACACCAATATAAGCGATGTCACAGATGAGCAACTGTCAGTGGAAAATAGCGTCCAGGCCTGTTTTGTAAAGGAGTCTGGCCACAGTAAGGAGCAACATTGACTGACCCCCTACAAATATTTTTTTTCAGCTCAAAATGTTGTTTAGAAAGTTTGCCAAGTTCGCGAAATAATATTTGTGTCGATTCTAAACTCTTGGGTAACGTTTATTTCTCATTTTAATGCGTGTAAAGTCGTGCAGATGGTGCGTTCCAACTATTATGCAGTTGCGAAGTCACTTGAACTTGCATAAAATGGCTTTTTTTCGTAGTCTTCCGCGATATTTGGGTGCCTTCAAGTCAACAGAAATGTCTTGCACGTGGTATAAGTATACGACAAATAATTTTTCTGCTTAAATGGGTATTCATTGTATAATACTAATGAAAACAATTTTTACAATTGTTCGGTTGTCTGCTCAAAAAATTATGTGTCTCCTCCTCCTTTTTTTAGTTTTTTCCGGTAACCTAAAATTGTAACAAATTCATTTTGCTACACGCATTGGATTACATTATATTAATAGTATCTTTTTGAATTATTACAGATTCATTAATAGCTCATTTGTAAGATTATTGACAAGAAATTCAACTGATTACTTCATGGGTAGAAAAATATTTTATACAATATGCAGTTATTTTTAGGCCTAAATGATGATTCGATGTTTTTTAAAATATTTTGATGTAAACTTGCACTTTACGATTACAACATCAACAACCATTCAGATCGTCCACCAACCAAGCAAATGGAAATCCAGGTTTTATTTTTATTTAAACGAACTAGGAATACCGTCATAACCGTTTTGAAAGTGGAATTCAGAATTTTCTTTAATTTATTTTTAATGTTTCTATTTTTAATAAATGAAATAAAAATTGATAAGAATACAATGCATAAATCATGATAAGGACGCTCTAAATATAGTAAGATGACCATGACATGAATTTAAATTGAATTGCTATTTTAAAAGCTTAGATAACGAATTATGGCATTTAAATACGTCCATTTTATTTCTAATTCGTGACCAGCATTAGATTTATGTCAATGTCTATTTTTAGCTAAACACGTTGTTGCAATGAAACAATACCTTGAAATGTGATGAAAATTTGCATTTTATAAATGACCACAGAGATTTCGTTTCATACTCAAAAACTTCACATTTAAATTATATGAAAGATTGGATTGTTTGTTGATTTTTTAAGCATTATTATGCATGTCATGTTAGGGAAAAAAATATGGAAGCCACTTTTCCAAATAAAATATGGTGATATTCAAAATTTGTTTTATCAAGAAGTAACACTTTCACAGTATTTTAGAATCTATTTTTAAATAAAACAAATTTGGGGCCGTGAATGGCTGAGTCGCTAGCGCTCTGGCGCTAGGTACCATAGGTTTCGGGTTCGAGTCCCGGCGGTGCCATGAGTGTTTGTAATGGTTCGGAATCTACTCTAAACCGTAGATCCCGGGGTAACAGGTTCGTAGAGTGTTGCGGAGGTAGTGTTACTCCGCGTCCGTAGCTTATCTTCAAGCTACAAGGACCTCCTGGGTAGTGCTAAGTGAGTAACATCGATGCAGCACTTGCCTTAAGGCATCAACGACAGCTGTCTAAGTGTTTGTCAACTGCATTAGAACAAAAATAAAATAAAACAAATGTAGGTTTTTTGATAAAATTTCCCAAAACACAGAGAGGCCCCAGCACAAATTCTCCGAATTTGTGCTGGGGGGATAAATTTTTTGAAATTTTAATAAGTTTTATCGTATTAGATTTGATTTTTTGTAATAGCCAAGCTCAAAAGGGATTATCCAAATGGCTTCATATTTTTTGATATTTTAATATTCATGCTTGAAAAGTTTTTTTCACAAATATGCAAGTTTGGCTCGTCAATTGGCAATTTTATTGAGTTCAATGAAGTTACAAATTTTTTTCAGTTATCCTGCCAAATACGTAACGTTTTTGAATAACACATAATACGTTCTTGAAACAAATATTTTCCGATGACTAATGTCTTAATAGTCAACGAAATTTAGATTTTCGGTGTCTTTAGTAATAAATAAATGAAAAGACACCCTTTATAGGAAGCATATATGACTAGAGAGAGAGAAAGAGGGATCATCATCATCAGTGGCGCAACAGCCCCATGGGGTAGTAGTTTCTAAGACTGTCTGCCTGCTGAATGATTTCGAGACAGGAGATGTTTTCTTTTTACGGGGTAGGGTTATCAGTCCATCGCCCAACACTCTACATATTAGACGCAGCCATATTAGACCGGGACCTACGGTTTAAAGTGGATTTATTTTTATCACCTAGTCAGGAGTAAATCACAGAAGAAAGTATTTTCCTAATATTTAAATATTTTCTTACTAAAATAGACCAGAATTATGTTTTATCTATCTATATATTAAAAAAAAACCTTTAAAAAATCTAGTTTATTTCGCCACTCAAAGAAAAATTAAGAATAAATTAAATGTTTCTGTAAAGGTTTACTTTCGTCAATTCAAATAAGTGTTTTGTTTGTTTGCTTAAAAGGAAACTCAAAAGCACCTTGCTTTTTCTCACATGAGAGAAGTATTTCAAAACTATTTTTATCTCTCCTATTATTTATTATTTTGCTGTTTTAGAGTTGTTTAAATAAATTTCAAAATTGTCACCTGCTGCTTCCGTCTTTGCTTAGTCGAGTTACATGCTTCATACGCTTACATCACACAAACGCGGAATGGAAGCCGGAATCAAAATATGTCAAAAGCTGCTGAACTGACTTTACGATTATAAGTAATGAAGCAATTTATTTTGAATGCTACAGTCAGGAGCAAATAAATAAAGACACATTTTCATAATCTGTTAAATATTTTCTGTCTACTCGTTTTTGGAACAGTGGCTGTGCATTTAATTTTATAGATACAACTGAAAAATATTTTTTTGCATATACTCATTTGCACTTACTTAAATTTTATTTGAAACCTTTGTTCAATGACATTTTTGATTTGCTCAATGTAGAGATTATTTAAACGAATAAAAACTATTTTAAATAAATTTAAATGTTATTTATTTTCTGGATTCTTCTTCTTTTTATTTAACTAATATAATTAGTTTTACCCGTACAATATTTTTTAGTTTTAGGGAAAAGATTAAAAATCATCATGCTGATTTTAAAAGCATGGAAAAATTAACAATGGATTTTAAATTCATTTAATATTCAATAAAACAAAAAAACTCCCCTTTCTAACGGAAACTGTTCAAAAAAGTAATTAGTAGTGTTAATAGTAGTGTTAATGTATTCTTTACACGTATTGTAATATTCTAATCTAATGTGCAATTTGTGTCATTAATGATATTTAACAATTTTATGGCATATTTCTCTCTACACCATTCAGAACACTTTTATAATATAATTTTAGGATGTTAAATCACCAAAATTTCAAAAATTCCATTGCGAGATGGATTTACAATTATAGTAAAATGTAGTAAATTTATAATGCAGAATGAAGTCATTCTTTTACATCTTTTTCACTCAATTTTACATAGAGATTATAATTTAAAAAAAAAATGCAAATGTTATTTATTATATTGTTACTTAAATATTTTTAATTTTTGTAATAGTGTTAATTGGGTACCATAAAATGAAATCAGAAAAGGTGAGATTAGGCATTTTTCCCCAATTGATTAATAATTTTCTCAGACAAGTCCACCGTCGGTTAGTCGAGTAATATAAGATATTAAATCAATTTTCCTCAAAATTGTTTATCTAAATCATAAACTGTCATATTAACCCACATGCAGTAAAATAATTAATATATTAGTTCTATAATTATTTTATAATAAACAATGATTTTATAAAGAATATTTACGAGAGAAAATGGATATTTTCAAAATTATTTCTTAATTATTAAATTTCTATTACGAGGTTTAAAACAGCTTTATAATTTTAGCATTTTTTTTATTATTAATTTATCATTTTATAATTACACTTTTTCGCTACTTTTATATTGAAATTGTTTCACATTTTTCAATTCGTTTATTCAACTAATCATCTTCTCCAAAGGATAGTTGTAAGTTTTCAAAATTCACATTTCGAATATTTATTTAAAACATATGGTATGTGATTGAGTTTATTTTTCTATCTCACTTCCTGCTGTCCATTTCTCTTATTTCTGCTTTTAAAAATATTAAAAAAATGTGCAATTGAAGTTATGAGTTACGAAGCTGCCTATAAATTGTAACCACTCCGATATAAAGAAGAGAAATGTAGAAACAAAATGAATAGAATATGCAAACTATCAACTTGATATTTGTTTTCTCTGTCAAACACCCATATCACGTCAAAGGATTATCAGGACATTTTCAGCGAGAAAAAGGAAACGTTTAAATTATCTCTAATGAACAATTTCTCCTATAATCAGTGGGTCGACACGAATTCTTTAGACTCAGAACAGGATGACAAAAAAAAAAATGTGTATAGAAATGGAAATGTGTGGTATTGTGACACTTAGAACAAATAAAATATAATTGAATATATGCTTTTCAAGAGGGTAAATAAATTCTTTTTAAAATTCACATAGCTTTATATTATCACAGTTTTGTATTCACACAGCTTTTTATTACCTTAGACAATCATATTACTGCTTTTTTTAAAACTTTTTCAAGCGCTTGAAATTATAAAAATATGATTAAAATATAAAGAAAATCACATATTTAAATGAAAAAAAAATATACGAGTTTGAAAATTCTAGGCATAAATTAAAAATGAAGTATTCCAAATACAATAAGAAGCACTATAAAGCTCAATAGGCATTGGAAAATGCCAAAAGTGATAAATGTGAAACTTCAAGATGAAATAATTAATCAACGCATTACGAATAACATCATTGGAAATACCCATGTTTAAAATCACAACCCAAAACACGACTAGTAACTTAAAACCATACTACAAAACACTTCAAGCAAAATCAAAATTCTCCAGAAAACGTTATTAATGGATCATTTCAAGAGTTAAGGGGCCCAAACTACCATTTTCCCGCCAAAATTTGCAACTTTGGAAAATAAGCGATGTTTTTAAAAAAATATTTTTTTCACATTTTTGGCTACTAATTAACTCACAAAGTTTATAAATTACTTCAACCAATATAATTATTACTTTTTTTGCTTACATTCGTAAATTGAAAAGTTTCAAACAACCCAGCTAATTGAAACTTTTGTAGCAATTAAAAATTCAACTATATGTACGCACAATTGTTCGACAAATATCAAAAAGGTCATATTTCACTAGAATTAATTAGCAGCCCTATAATTTTTTAAAGTTGTTATATATATAATTATCTAAAAAAATTAATTCAAAAAAAAAAATTAAAATTTATAAATAATTTTAAAAAGTTTTATGGCGCCATCTATTGAGGAAATGAAAAAATAATAGATTTTTGTTATCTAATTTAAAGATCCTGCAAGACACAATTAAATAACCTATATAATTTGACTCCAGCTAATAAATTAAAAAATATTTTTAAATTACAAATTTAAAAATAAAATTATGATTTTTAATAAATTATTAATAAAATGGTTTAATAAATTATGGTTTTAATAGATTATTAAAACAATTATCAGAAATGTTGGAATTTGTTGTTCTAATGCAGCTGGCAATTACAGAGACAGTTAATCTTTATGCCATAAGCAAGGGCTGCACCGTTGTTACTCATTCAGTTCATTGTGACACATGTAGCTTGAAGATATGCTACGAACGATGCTGGAATGTTTACAATGAAATTCTGAATGAATTCATTTACAATGATGCTGCTAGTATATACAATGAAATTTTAACGATAAGCCGTAATTTATTAATTGTACTATATTTCAACTACAGTAGTTTACTGCATATAATCCACAACGGCGTATTTCGGCGTAAAAAACTGGCTATAATATAACAAAATAGATCCATCTATAACATTCGAATTTCTTTTTTTTTTTTTTTTTTATGAGGCAAATTTTCGTCAATTTGTCTTTACCTATACTTCAGTAAAAGAAAATGATCGTAAACTATACTCAGTAGTTCATAATACACATAAAGAATTTTTTAATGTTTCTCAACATATAATCTGTCAACTATAGTATCTTAACTAACTATAGCATCTTTCCAACCAACTATATATGCTACCAACTATAATATCTTAGTTATCTACATACCTCTTCATTGGAGCAACAGCCTCATAGTGGGCCAAGGCCAATCTGCCTACTGGCAGATCTTAGTTATCTATATCTTAAATCTGTTATAAAAGAATTTCAAATTTATTGGGTATAACTTTAAATCATACAAACATTTTTTGAGAAAAAAAAAATTTTTTTTTTTTTTTGCTTAGAATAAGTTTTAAATTTGTCAAGAATTTTCTTTTATAAATAAGCAATATAAATCTGTATATATAATAAAAATTATATGTATTATTAATGTACATTTTCAATTTATTTTTCGTAAATTTTTAGGCAATTTTATTTAAATAAACATTTAAAATTTTGTTTATCACTAAATAAATAGTCCTGGAAATTTCATTTTATATGAATATTTGTTGTTAATTAAAAAAAAGGGAATTTCTGTGGATTTCGAACAAAATATATATTGAATTCCAGATGTGCAACAATTAATCAACAGAATACATATGGATTATGGATTCTTCCTTCAGAAGTCAAAATTACAGTGAAAGTTTTTATTGCAAAATCGTACGCAATTTTTATTGCAGAATCTTATTAATGCACATACGGATATCGGCCAAATAAAATAAGATTTTGAAACAAAAGAAAAAAAAAATTTGAAATGCATACTTTGTAAAATAAGAAAATATCTGACAAAAACTAATTTCGAAATCACTATCATTCTTTTCCCTAAATGTATCTGTAAGAAAAAATGTGTCCAATTTACTACCATGACAGTGACATGGAAGTATCTCTGTTGCTCTGAAATACAGTATCAGTTATACCATTGCTTAACCGCAAGAAAAGTTGGAAATGTTCCAGGAGATGTAACAGCGGTACGTATGAACTTTTCTTTCTAAACTTCTTTTTGTCCTGTATTTCTGACAATTATTGTGCAACGACAGGGCCACTTATTGCATTTGCATTTCTTCTCAACCCCCCTCTAGGGTTTGTGGGAAATAGTTCCAAGGTAGAAGGTCATACTCAAATCGTTCTCTTTCTTGTGGGTGACTTCTTTCTTGTGGGTGAGCAATACCTAGTTTTTTTTTTTTGAATTTCCACACATTTCAATGTCACAAGAGAAACAGGTAATATAAAAAAAAATTTCTGAAGTAAATTCCTACTTTTTTTTCACTCTATTGCAGAAAGTCCTTTGTAAATAGTTTTCATTAATTTTTTTAAGTTTATCTGGCGCCATCTATGCAACTTAAATATAAAAAAAAAACTAAAATTAATTCATTAAATTTAATTAATGAATTACTATTTGAAAAAACTGTATTAACATCCAGTGACATCCATTACAAGTTCAAAAAAAAAAAAAAAAAAATGGATCTGAACTTGAGTGGACGAATAAAAAGTATTTTATGAACGATTGAAAATTTGAACAAGATATATATAGGGAGAGTGTGAGCTAATAGAAGGAATTGAAAAAAATGTATAAAATATTCCTTTCTAAATTTTAACATTATTTTTTTTCAGTGTTTTTTAAACAAAAATCAGAACCAATCTAAATAATATTATACTTTATATTACAAATCACCGATCATAAATATATATTTAACTTTATCTATCATTATTTATAATAAGTAAGTGCAAAACTTAATGATTCATATTAATAAAAAAATTTATTTACATGTTGGTTATTTTTTTTAATTATAAACAAATCATTTACTTTTTCCAAAATATCTTTTCCGTATTTTTTATTAATTGATTGGCTGATAAACATTCAATTTGAAATCCATTTTTCATTTCGAGTTTTTTTTGTTTATAAAATCATCTAATTATATTATGGTAGCTGATATGCTTATTTTCAATGCTTTTCTTAAGTATCTATCAGAAAAAAATATTTGTTTCAATAAATTAAAAGAATATCAGAGAATTAAATGTTCGTTGAATTTAATCTCTTACTGGATATGCATTTAATTGAATTAAAAGGATATTGGAAAACTAAATGTTCGTTGAGTCTAATTACATACTGAATATGTATTTAAAAGGATATTAGAGAATTAAATGTTTGTTGAATCTAATCACTTACTAGATATGTATTTAATTAAATAAAAAGGATATTAGAAAATTAAATATTCGTTGAGTCTAATCGTTATTGGATATGCTATTAAAAGGATATTAGAGAAATACATGTTCTTTGAATCTAATCACTTACTGGATATGTATTTAATTAAATTAAAAGGATATTAAAAAATGAAATGTTCGTTGAATTTAATGACTTACTGGATATGTATTTAAAAGCATATTAGAGAATTAAATGTTCGTTGAATCTAATCACTTACTGGATATGTATTTATTTAACTAGGTACGACATACTAGTTGATTTAACCTTAGAAGTTAGCGTTTTTGTAACAGTATGTAAAAACTTTCTATTATGTAATAGAGTGTTTTTGCAGACCGTACGTTAGTTACCGTAGGACGTCCGTTAGCTTTTTCTCCCTAGCTTGCATGCTCATAGGAAACTGAGCATGCGCGCTAGGGAGAAAAAGCTAACGGACGTCCTACGGTAACTAACGTACGGTATGTAAAAACTCTTTAATATTTCAGATAGTAAAGGTAGCTTGATTTACGGATATTGAAATTTGTAATAAAAGAATATTACCATACCATTACAGTGACCCTAACACTAAATTTTAAATCTTATAGTATGCGCATGTCAAGATAGTAGATTTAACCTGACGAGTTATCATCAATAATAAACACAGTCAAATGTCGTTAAATCACAACATGCCACTCCTGAGAAAATAGCGGTTTAAAGATCATTTAATCCATAAACTGCTTTAAACCATACTACCTTTTCTAATTGAGCAAAGTGGCGATTTAATGGAGGTCGAATAATTTAAGTAACAGAATGGGAAAACTAATTAATGTCATAGTATTTTTTCGATGGTTATTAGCGTAAAAAAATTAGAAATAAAAGTTGCCATAGGAACAGTACAAACGAATTCTGTTTAACTTCATTTCAGAATCCATAAATCAGCTTTTTGAAACCAAATGCACCTGCTCTGAAAGTTGCACAAGAATCAGATGACAGTGAGTGATTGGACAAATGCTCTGCTTTATTGATTCGAAAATGGGATCAACCCCAATTTTAAAGCACATAATAGTGAAAGGGAAATGACCTGAAATTTTTGTAAACAAAATTGCGTGTTGGATTTTGTTATGGTGAACATTGTTAAAGAAAATAAACAATATATATCTTATGTAAATGAAATTTAAATGAAGTTATTGAAAAGTTTAACATCGATGAATAATTCACAAACTGAGGAACAAGTATTTGCATATATATGTATATATGAAAGTAAATAGATTTTATGAAAATAAATGAATCCTAAAAAGTAATTATGAATATTTATTTCTCTAACTTAATGAAAAGAGCCTTGGAAGTAAAAATGTGTACATATATATGAAGGATTCGACTTCAAAAGAGGAAAATTTGTTATATATATAACAAATATATATGGACAAGGATATATGTGAGTTTTGCACTAAAAATAATGCAATCTGTAATATAAGAATAAATTTAAAATGTTGGACAAATAGAAAGTTTATCACTGGTTACTGTAAGAAATAAAATAAAATCTCACTAAACTTCTTAAATCTATGTTAGTGGCGTTTTTAAAACAAATAAAGCCAAAATATGCATGAGCACAAAGTACAGAAAAATAAAAAATTACAGTTTATAACTGTAAAAAAATACTGCAGTTATTTAACCAATGTTTTTAACAATCGTCTAGGTTTCAAGCACAGGATGTTTTTCCAGAAAGGAAATTTAAATTGACATAAAAAAAAACAAAATTTATATTTTTAGAAGTTGAAATTTTCAAGAACAGAACATTAAAATAAGTAACTGTTTCTTAAATTTATCTTAACCGTTTCTTAATAATTGTATCTTAAATTTATTTTATCTTAGACAAACGTTGCAACTGATTATCTGTTTTTGAAGAACCTCAAAAATTATTCACATAAGTTTTACTTCTTTGTACATCCAAATTCATGAAGGATTGCATGAGTTTAACAGTTTATAATGTTATGATTAGCAGCTTATTTAAATGTCTAATTTCAGAACGTAACGTATTTTCTTATCCAAAAATGTGTCCTAATACACGCATCAGAGTCCCAGGAACATTTTACTTAAACCTTACCGTTTAAGATGTTGGAATAAAAAAATATTCCATAGAATAATCTGCTTGTTGATCTTATATCTTTATGCTTAATACGTGTATGTTTGCTTAGTCAGATGCAGTTAAGTGAGTGACAATGTATTCTACGTTTAGCAAAAAATCTTTTTTAGTAAGAAGAGGGTTTATAAAATAAAGAAAAAAAAAAACCCATTGTCATTTACTTATATATTTACTTCATCAGAAACCGGTTTTAAAAGTTTCTTTAGCAATTTTCAATATTTTATGAATCGATCATTTTGTTACTTTACATTTATTGGCAACTACTGTAATATTTCACATATTAAAAAAATCCATAAAATTTTAACCAGTAATTTCAATTTCTGTAGTGACAGAAATAATGTCTGTTTCACTATTTCTTTTTTCATGTTAATTTTCGAGTGGATTCATTTTTCTTTTTCTTTCTTTCTTGTTTCAATATCAACGTTTTTCTTCACATATTATTCAAAAATATTAAAAATGTCCACAAAATTTTAGCTAGTAATTTCAATTTCACTAGTAATAGAAATAATGTCTGTTTCACAACTTCTCTTTTTATAATAATTTTCTTTTTTTTTATTACAGCTTTTTTTCCTGATAATTTTGATGTCTCTTTCTATGTTTCAATATCAATGTTTTTCTTCAAAAACTCTTATATCATTATCTTAAAAAAATTTAAAACTAAACCCTACTGTACTGAATAAATAAGAATAAAAAACCTGAAGTTTTCAAAAGATGTTCACAAAGATAAAGATATTTAAAAGACTCTTTATTGTTTAAGGTTGGGTTTGAATCAACAACATTATCAATTATTTTTTGCTTCTTAAAAAATTAGTTGAAAAGCATTTCAGCATGAAGGTGTTATTTTTTCCCTTCAACTTTTTATTTTTCGTAAATGCTTCACTGTCTGATTTAATTTAGCGTAAATTTTATTTTGTTTCTCTTTAAAAGTACTGATGCAAAAAGTTTCAACAATAATTTGGTTTACGCAGATTAAAATTTATATATTTTATCTAATTGATGGTGATATTAAGTTTAACCTTCCATTAAACAAGAGAAAATCAATTAAAAGCAATTATTTTTTTATTTATTATAAAATTTCAAGGAGTTTTATTTTGAAATAATTTTTTGTGGGAAATAAAAGCATTTTTTTTGTTTGTCAGAAGTACAAAAAAGTGAGAGTCATCTTATTATTGAATTAACTGTTAAATTAATTTTTTAAATCAATAATATGTTAATTTATTTTTATCAAATCAATAATTAAATCTTTCCCATATTTATCCAAAAAGATAAAATTTTAAGGAATTATTTGAACATTAATTTTTAAAATCAGGATTAGATCTTAGAGACAAAAAGGACAAAAAAAAACTTTATTTAAGAAGGAAAACATGATCAAAATGCACAAAAGATTTACTGCAAAAAAAAAAATTGTAATAAACAATTAGAATTTTGCAGAAACAATTACAATTACAAGACTTTTTTATGGCTGTTTATTACAAATTGTAATAAAAAGGTATTTTTTTTTCGCTTAACAAGCCAGCACTTAATTCAATATCATTAATATAGAATGTGGATTTTATTTATTATAATTTTTATAATGCAAAACAATTGATTTTTACATTTCAAAAAATTTTAATTCATTTCAAAATTGTTATTCAAAATGAATATTTCTACAATTTATAAATTTACTGCAAACCAATTTCATTTTTATTTCAATATCATATATAAATAACTTATAATAGTTTTTAAAAACATGAAATATGAGAAAATATGTAATAAAATTTTGAATAGGCAATAAAACAATACTTATTGTTTTCAGCAAAAGAAAATTATGTGAGTTTCAAAAAATGTCAAATGAATCTTAATAAATTCGCATAACAGTTTTTAGTTTGCTTCGGCTAAGAATAGTATTTGATGGTTTAATAATGTGTCCAAGGTTTCTAATAATATTTAATTTATTGGCGTAGTAGAATAATTTGCATAAGAAAGTTGTACTTTAAAAGTTATTAAAAATAACTTAATAAAGTAAATAATAAAATATTTTATGAATAAAACTAATTTTCATAAAATATGTTTTACTATTTTATAGTTCCTGAAAATGGAAATAAAAAAATCTCTATAAGATTAAAAAATCCCTATTTAAGTCGAAACAAACATATCCGTTTACACTTTTAAGGATTTGTTTGTTTGGGCTTAAATAGCGAAATTTTCTTAGTTTATATTTTGATTTTTTCTTTGTTCTCATATGAAAATGAATATTTTCTTTTAAAACCCTTAAAACAAGTAATATAAAAATAAATTTTAAAGTCAATTCCTACTTTTTTTTCACTGTATTGCAGACAGTTCTTTATAAACAATTTTCATTCATTTTTTTAAGTTCATCTGGCGCCATCTATTGGTGCAACTTAAATCTAAAAAAAACTAAAATTAATTAATTAAATTTAATTACTGAATTAATATTTGAAAAAAGATATATATAAAGAGGATATATATATAGGGAGAGTGAGAGCTAATAGAAGGAATTGAAAAATCAAACAATTTCTCTCTTGTGAGTATAATATGGCAAGTATTTCATCGGCAGTGCTGTTATGAGTTTGCCAACAAGCAATATTAGTGAAAAAAATCAATAAACAATTTCACCAAAATTCCTGAAATAATATAACTTAAAATAATCGAGAAGTACTCTTCTAATTGTAAATAAATTTGTATTTAAATTTATTCTGTACAAAAATGAAAAGCCATGGAAAATAAGACTAAACATTGCAATAGAAAGTTTTAAGTATTGTTTGTTTAATGTAGCAGTTCTTTGAACCATACTAATTTTTTTTTAGAATAATTGATTTCCATATGCAGTTTATCCATGACTAACAATGCGACTTCGCGAATGACACGCGAAAGTGCATTAAAAAACACATTGATTGATCTCAGTAATTTGTTTACTCTCTCTTTTAAAATGGTCTCTTGTCACTACCATATGTCATTTTTAAGTTAAACGAAACCACAAGCGTTTCATTTTGTAAGTATACATTTTTAATAATATTTTCTATCGTCACATTTGCGTTATATATTTCTTTATATAAATTTCAAAATTTTACTGAAATGGGTGATAATACTTTCCGTATTAGTTTTCTTTATAATTGTTATATCAGAGGATTACCATAGAAAAATTTGAATCTTCCAATTTTTAATATTTTAAGACGCTTTGTAGAATAATAATACAAAAACACATGAGAAAAAAATATTTCTAAATCAATTATTGAAATTATTAAATAATTATAATATATTAATTAATATTAATTAGAATATATAATTATAAAATTATTAAATAATAATTATTATCTTATTAAAATTATATTTTTAATCATTTAAAAACTTTTATTTAAATAAATGTTTCTAGAGAATTTCTAAACGTGTTTTAATGGTTTAAGTAACACAAATATGGAATTCTATTAATTGAAATATCTATCGGATTTATAATAAAGTCATAAATAATGTGTTTAGGAAATTATCAATATCTCCCTATTTTATAAAAAAATAAGGAATTTTTTTAAAAAGCATATAGCTATTACTAGCAGATATGATTTTGAATTTTCCATCCTTATAATACATTTCATTGCAATGAATTTTACTTAAAAATATCCCCAAATATTGAAAAACGGAATTCGGACACATTGCCGAAGAAAGATATTCAAGATTTTATAAAATGTTAATCTCATAGTATTGTTACAGCATTAAAAAAGAATTAATTAAAAATTTCGTCAGTTAAGGTGTCTTCCAAGAAAAAAAGGTTTTTTTTATCGTTTTAATGTTTAAAAAAATTAATAAAAACAGTATTCCATTATTACAACATTTACATATTTTTAAATAAACATTCAGCTTGAGATATTAGATTGTCATCCGAAATTTGTACTAGATTAATTTTTATAAGAAATTTAGTTTTTTAGTTATTATATATGTTAAAATTATTCATTTTATTGTTCAGTATCTTCAGAATAATATTTACTCCAAATACTCCCAATTTTTCTCTAAAATATCCCTACGTGCATATTATAAATTTATCTCTACTTTAAAAATATTCAAAAATGTTCAGTTATTTTTAGATATCTCATCGTTTTGACGCAGGAGCTTGCTAAAAATAAACCTGCTGCAATTTTTTGAGAAAAAATGTTGATAAAATGACCTCGTTTAATATTTATGCATGAAACTGATAAATAAAAAATGTCTAAAAATAATTCTGTGTTTTTAGTATTCTAGATTTCTCCGCGATGCATAATACTCCTGAATTTCATCTGTATTCTTTTAGAAATTTCTTCACGCTTTGATTTTTAATTATAAGTTAATTCTTTAAGTCATAAAGTCACATTGATATTCATCGCAGTATTTGGAAGCTGTTAACTTAACTGCAATACTTTCCTCACCAAATCTCCGACCTTGAAGAGCTACTCGGGATAATTTATTAACTTGAAACCTTCAAAAGTTCAAATGACATTAACTTTTGAATAAAGCATGAGATTATCTAAACAAGATTTATTGATATTAAACTTATATCATATTACACATTTGTGATAAAGGCAAGCAACTTTTCTCGAATCAATGGCAGATGTATCGGAATGAATAAATTTTAACCTTCATGTCTGTAATGAATTTAAATTATATTCTGTACAAAAATGACAACTGTTTACTCCGATTAATTTAAACGTATGCTTCATTTAAAACAGGCACAAACCCATTAGATATTAGTAGCAAATTCTTTCAATTTTGGGGCTCAATTCCATATTCATTCAATATTCATGCATTCCGAGTTCTAATTTTTTTAATTCGTGAAATATATATTAACTACATATATATATAAAACATTAATTATATTTTATTGTATGAATAATATGCTTTTATATAACTTTGTTCTTATGTTTAGATGTGTTTCATTGCTACCACGATGAAAGACTATTGGAATTGTTATAAAATTATTTTATTTTAGAAAGGTATTATGACAATATCTGTGAAATAGACTAACCAGGTAGAAAGAGATTGTAGGCCTTTCCATGTGATTTCTTAAGATTGCAGATTTTTTTAAATTTCTTGTTTTCTTAAATTTTACCCATGTTTCTATAATATCTTCTAGCAGCATTCGTAGTGTGTGCTTTTACTCTAAAAGGCAAAACTTTTTTTTGTTGAAAAAATAATTAAAAAAAAGAGACTTTTATTGTTTAAAACAATTATTTTAATTGTTAAACTTGTTTAAAATTAGTTGGGCGTCATACATTCTTTTTATTATCCTAAACTTGAAATAAATTGTAGATTGTTTTTGAAAAAAAAAATGAAAATAAACAATAAAAACACTTAAGATGTTTCATTCTTTATTAGCTTTACTTATATGTTCTGAAATATTTGTTTCTATGAAATATTATTATTAAAATAATGTTTATTATATTTATTAGAAAATAATGTTTATTATATTGATTATGAAAATAATGTTTATTATATTTATTAGAAAATAATGTTTATTATATTGATTATGAAAATAATGTTTATTATATTTATTACGAAAATAATATTTAGTATATTTATTATGAAAATGTTAAAACTCAAATGAAGGGCAATGGAAAATGGTACGCTATTCTGGATAGTATTTTCACTCACAGACAACAGAGGAGCCTTCAAAACATGGCAAACGTTCTGTGTCTGTACCAGTGATGGAAACATAAAATCCATAGCCTGGAAAAGACTCCCGATGGACTCGAAGAGAAAGGGTGTCAACCCCTGATACCCTAAGAGCATTTATCATGGGTGTATTGTAATGTGCGGCAGTGCAGTGGCCACACACACCGTGGTATCCTTTTAGTAAAGATGAGTCTGTTACATATCTGTCCTTCTAGTGTAAAATGACTTCATACAAGAGCAGGGGTCTCCAAACTACGGCCCGCGGGCCAAATCCAGCCCGCCAGGGTCATCAATTCGACAACGAATAGCTTATGGTTGCTGTAATAAGTTGGATAAAAAAACGCAGAATGATAATAACTCGGTTTTATTGACTTGCTAGGTAAAGCTTAAGGACAAGCATAATATGCAGAAAATTTAACTTAAGCATAACAAATAATTGAAATGAATCCCACTAACATTATAAACTAGTGAACATCCCGCGGTAGTTATGTTGGTGTAAAGAGTATCGTATATATGTATGCATATCGATGTTTGGAATGTATGTATCCTGAATCAAACATATGATTTTTATCCTGAAAATCCCTCAGGAACGGAAAAGCTAAATTAACGCGAATGAAATCGCGGGGTATCCACTTGTAAAAAAATACTAAAGATATTTATGTAATTATATAGATAATGGCAGACAAATTAAAACGATTTTGACCCTTGGTACTTACTGGAGTAAACAGTATGGCCCGAAAGCTGGAAAGTTTGGAGACCCCTGTACCAGAGTATTCGGCATTTGAAATAACTACCTTCATTCACAACAACTTTAGAATACTATTATGACCAATTATTTTTTTAATTCAATTTTAGTTGTCGTTGAAGGAAAATGTCTCAGTTTCGAAATTTCAATTTTAAGCAGCCATTTAACTGAATTTTCGATCTCAGATTAATAATCCTCATTGTTTAAAGTGGGTTTAAAGACCTTCAAATTCTGAAATGCCCATGAAAGAGAGGCCTCTTTTAAGGCGTAAGCTGTAAGATATTATTTCCTTTGTTTGAATTGTAGGCGACTGGCTTCATCCTGTGACTCGTTTGGAAAGTGTGTGCACAAGAGGAGTAAAAATAGAGGATAAAAAAGTTTTGCCCATGGAGATTTTATGTATATATGTCAATGATAAGGATAAAACAAGTAATATAAAAAATTTTTAAAGTCAATTCCTACTTCTTTTTCACTAGATTGTAGAAAGTTTTTTATAAATAATTTTCATTCATTTTTTCAGTTAAAAAAAATTCTCACTCTCTCTCACACACTTTCCATCTCTCTCACAAATTCATTCGCATGTTTCATTTTGCATTTTGTTCCCTCCTTCACTCAGACTACTAGAACCCAGAATGAAAAAAGGAATCCGAAAAAAATTTTTTTTTCCCAGCGATCTACACGCTTCGCCACTGACGGTATTGTTTCCTAAATTTATGTCCTGCTAAATATCTTATATAAGAGAAAAATTTTTCTCCCACATAAAACTAAAATAATTAATTAAATTTAATGAATTAATTAATATTTGAAAAACTGTATTAACATCGAGTCTAAAAAAGACTTCAAGTCTAAAAAAATGTATGTACTTGAACTCGAGTGGAGGAATGAAAAGTATCTTATGAACGATTGAAAAGTTGAACGAGATTATATATAGGGAGAGTGTGAATTAATAGTAGGAATTGAATAAATTCATAATAAAGATATAAATTTCAAAATAAAAAAAATCGATAAAATAAGGTTTTGCAATGCCTACGAATGGAACATAATTCCGTACGGCCCTCAATTCTAATAAATGAAGATTATTTTTTTATAACAGAGAGAAATATATATGCAAACATTCAGTGTAAAAATAAAACATAACCGCAAAAAAGAAAAAATATTTCACGAAACACTTTTCCAATTAAGTTTTTATATTACTATTTCCACTCATGTAAAAAAAAAAGAAACTTCATGAATTCGATTCTGGGGAATTTTCCCTTGAATATAACTCGATCGGCCAGTTACGCACGTCCTTCAAAAAATAAACTGCTAATGAGTTGTTTTTTGGGAAAAAAGAAGAAATAAAAAAACGTGTTGTTAAAGAGGGTGAAAACCCAGCCCATGCGGTCAACAATGTCCTCTGGTCAGTTTCCTGTGTACACTTTTCGGGACTATATCTAGATGCTGGAAGCAGTTATCGCAACTTCACAGAGCATCACAAAAAAAAAGGTGGTCAGAAAAGGTCCTTTGTTTACTTTCATTGAATCTTTGGAACATCCGCTGCAGTTACAGTTTGTGAGGGGATTGTCTAATTAGGTTTATTGCCGACTGTCTGAAAGTGAAGTTGGAATCTGTTTGGAGGACATTTTAAGCCGTTTGCGTTCAAAAAGTAAGTTATGATAGTATTCCATCTATAGGGTTGCGCGTGATGTGTTTTATAAAAAAGCTGCATTGTTTAATGAAGGTTGCAGCAATTAAAATTTTTATTTGAGATAATTTTTTATGAAACAATTGCTTGAAAATTATTCTAAGTGTGTGAAATGTAATCAAGTCTCTTATCAACGTCATATTTTTAATCATTTTTTAAAAGTTTATATCACTGTATTGAAATGTTTAATATATATGTGGACGCTAATTATTCTGCATTATTTTGTTATAGAAAAAAATTGTAATAGGAGAAAAATCTTAATATGAGAAATCATTAATATTAAATACGACGCTCTCAGCGGAGTAAGCCGAAATATCACCTTTTTTTTAAGTTTATATCATTGTATTAAAATATTTAATATATATGTGGACGCTAATTATTCTGCATTATTTTGTTGTAGAAAAAAAGTGTCATAGGGCAAAAATGTTTATATGAGAAATGATAAACATTAAATACGACCCACTCATCTGAGTAAGCTGAAGTACCAACTTTTAAAATTAAAATTTGTGTTGAGTTGAATTTCATCATATAAATAATGTATTCCTTTATTACCTTTTTAGCTTATAGCTAGAAAGTCAAGCAATAGATAAAACGACGCGCATGAGATTTAAACAAAATAATATAAAAATGTAAATATACAAAATTAAATTAACACATTAATTATTTGTGCTTAAATGTTATTAAAATATAACTGCTAAATGTCTAAGATCATTTCATTTTCATTTGACTTATATCAGTATTCTATCACATCATTTACGGAAAAATAAACAGCTAACATTTGTCTTATATTTTAATTAATAAAGCATTTCTATGCTACTTCAAATTATCCTATTTTATTTCAAAGGAAAGATGCATAGAATAAAATAATATTAATAATAAAATAATAATATTTAAAAAAATATGTGTCATACTGAGCTGTTTAATGCTATGGAACTAAATAAAATTATTATAACATTTAATATAATTCACAAAATTATTATAATATTTATAACTATTATAATATTTAGATATCCATGCCAAAAAATCAACTTTTCAAAAAATTCAATTTTTTCATCAACAAGCATTGATCCAAATAGACGACGGTAGCATCGATGTTTGTGAGTGGTTCAGAATCCACTTTAAAACTGTAGGTCACGGTCTAATTAGTCCAAAGTCTGCACAAAATGACTGTAGAGGGATAAACCGAACCAAATAGACTTGAATTTTTAATATAAGGGCAAACCCATTCAATTTGCAATCGAGCACACTTTTAAAATGAGCTGTCATGATGAAGCCGAGATCTGTATACCATTTACACAGAATAAAATATGATGCATGCTGATGTATTTCATTTTATTGCTGATGAACTTCAATAAATAATTTTCAATAGTTTTTAATTCGTTTTCAGTTAAAATAGTGTAAAATATAGACATAACGTAGCAGTATTAAAATAAAATAAAAATAATAATGAATTTCATGCAGTAACATACCTTTTCAAATAAATGTAAACTCATTTAACACGAAAACTATTTTTTTTTTTTATTCTCAAGCAATCTGATCTTTAAACAAAGATCCAAACATTTAAAATCCGTGTTACTGTATTCACAAATTTCGAGATAAATCTCTTTGATATACAACTCAATGATTGCATGTTCTTATGAAAACCGGAAACCTCTTTTTTGTCTCATAGCGGCATAAAAATGCTAAATAAAGTCATGTATCATAAAAGAAAGAAAAAAGGATCTCATGTGAAAATAATATCTGTAAGAAAGTAATGGTACAAAGATACGAGTACTGAATTCGTGATGCACTTCTATTTTTAACTGTATATTTAACTGAACTTACGCAATGGATCTTAATAAAACGTCCATAAAAACCATTTCAAAGTACGAGTTTAAATTTAATTTTATTATTACAAAAGCAAAGACGAAAAAAAAGGAACTGTACGTGTATCTCTCACTTTGTTATGTTATCATAACAGGTAGATACAATAAAAAATATCCTCTTTATCACTAAAATTAAAATCGAATAACTTTGTTTATAGTACATCTACTTTAAAAATAAAACAAATTCAACAATCAAAATGAAATCCATAAAGACTTATAAGATTGTATACTTAAATATATATATTTTATATATTTAAGTCTATATATGTAACTATATTACATATATTATATATACACTTGATAAATATAACTATATATGACTTATATATTTAAGCAAAAATTTAATAATTTTCGCTAAGTGCGATTTTTATGTACCAGATAGATATTAATTCAAACAAATATATTAATAAATTTCTATTTTTATTTGTTTGCAAATTATTTTTAAACACACCATGTTTAGAATGCAAAAATATATGAATATAATTACATCTGAATTTCATTGTAGAATTTTAACAGATGTATTTTAAATCACTCTACAGTTTTATTTTTATTTTTCATTGACTATATAATAATATATTTTTTAAATTTAATTATGCATTCATTTAAAACTGAATTTATATTATTGAAAAATTATTAATTTATATCATTTAAAATCGAATATTTTAATGCAAACTTTCAACTAATTACAAATAGATGAAATTATCGTGTTTTAATTTCATGTATAATTAAATACAATCTGAGGGATATTTAGTACTACTTATTTTCATTTGTAAGATTACAAAAAAATTATCGAAAATATAACGAATAATGCAGTTTTCAAAAATGTAAAATAATTATAAATAAATGTTTTTAGTATCTTCTAAGATAGGATTACAATAGTTATTGTAAATAGGGTTATATTGCAAAATAGGATTACAATTAATTGGCTCAAACAGCTGCTTAATAATCATTGTAATTTTGTCATTCATTGTATTTATTGTGACATTGGCATTTAATATTTGAAATGTTGATCAATATCATAACAATCGGAGGAATCTGGAAACTAAATGAAGTAATGAAAAGTTCAAGGGTAAAAAAAAAGAACAATATGACCTCAGGTTAGAAATCAACAGCACTTAATTGATGACGACGAAAACAAATGCATTTTTTTTCCTCGTTATTGTTTTTTGATCGCACTATTGTGGGCGGAAATGCACTCACTTCGATCAGACATGCAAAATAATTTTTTGTGGAAAAGAAAAAAGGCTTGACAGATAACATGGGGGATAACAGGTGGTAACGGAAAACAAACTAAAATCATAATAACGCAAATAAGTTTTGATGAGAGATCCAACACCTGTAGGAAAGTAAAAAACTAACATAAATAAGACCGGTGATTTGGATTCCTTCACATCGTTCTAGACATAGATTCGATTGATTGCCATTCTCTTCGAACAAAGACCTATTTCGGTAAGTGGCTTGGCGCGCAGTTAAATTTCTTTACTTATTAATTTAATCCCTAATTAAAATTTTGGCGAAATAATTTAATACAAGATATAGGATTAATATATTTTATAGGCAGCACTATTAAAATTTTCTGTTATGAAATTTTAATTTCTGTAGTATAAAGTATAACAGTATAAAATAAGTTAAAAGTATGCGAATTATATTATTAGATAAAATAAAAATGCAAATAATAAATACAAAACAATGCAAATAAAAAAATTAAAAATATAACAAGAACCTTAGGCAAAACTGGTAGGCAATATCACTAGTCGCAGGGGAAATGAAAATAATTACTAAATAAAATTAGTAAATACTAAAAGAATATTTTTATTATTGAATATTAGATTCATATATTAAATTTAATTTTCAGCAATCACATTCCTTTTTTAAATTTAATTTATAACTTAGATTTTAAAAGTAACGCTCATTAAGTTTTTAATTAGAAATGAACTCCTTCTACCAAAATCCAACATTTTTAATAAAATACATAATTTTATTATTATGTTTAAAAAATATCACCTAAAAAGCGATTTAAAATTATGTATACTAAACATACCCAAGAGTATTAGCATCTTTTTTACATTTTTCAAACCGCAGCAACACATTTAGTTTCCTTTACACTCGTCGTTATCAAACTGACTCCACAGCATAAATCGGCTTTCAATCTAAAAAGTAATCATCTGTTGCCCCTATGACTTTTCAAATAACGAATTCAAAACTTGATGGACAAAATCAAACGGAAAAATTCAAATCTGAAGTTTTTCTGTCACGAAATTTAAGATTATTACATAAGTATGCCGTTATGAATGACATAACAAAGAGAGGAATAAGAAAAAAAGAATTAAAGAATAAACGTGGGAGTTCTATTACTCGCAGATGGTTGTCATGAAATAATTTTTAATTCATTTAATATATCTTGATACATAAAATATAAAGTTTACATTAAGTTTTACAACTGCGCTATTTTATTCGAATAAACATTTTATAAATAAATGTTTAGCTATAGATGATTTCAACAAAGCTTATTTTAAATTGCAACGCTATAAGAATCCCATTATCAATTAGCATAACCGCAAAACAATTACCAGTTATTATTGGCTATTACTTTCGGCTAGTCAAAATATCATATGATTCAATTTAATTTGTATTATTTATATCAATCAATAGTATCTTTACTAATTTGATTGTTTTATTAAAAAAGCAGACAATAATAAAGAGTAAGTTAAGAAAGTTTAAGAAATGTTGTAGTTGTGTCTTTCAAAACAATTCGCAATTCTAAATTTAAAAATTAAATTAATTAAATTAAAAAATTCAATTTTTAAGTGAATTTTTTGTTGTGTATTAGGTTCAAATATAACCAATTTTTTAAAGAAAAAAGATTTTTCTTCTAGGTATGTTTTAATTTCAGAAAACCTAATTTTATTTGTCGGAAGAAAAAGTATTTTGTAAAAAGGTCAGTGGTATATTATTGTTAAATTAATTTAAAAAAAATTAATTGATTAAAAAAATCTAATCTTTATATGAATAATTTATTTAGATAAGTTATAAAATAAGTTTGATTCTTTTTAAATTATTCAGTATTAAATGATCTCTCTTTAAATAAGATTTTATGAATGGTATAATAAGTAATTCCATTTTGAAATTAATTAATTTAAAAATATTGTATCAAATGAAGTTTGAAGAAGGAAATGATTTTGGGAAGCAAAATTTCCAGGAATTTTGGTGATGGAGTGGACTTGGAAACCAAACATTTATGTAATTTAACTTAAAAATTCGATTACATTTAATTAAATTACATAGATATTTTTTTAATTTGTTAAAAAACATTTTGTCGATAAAAAAATCGTTATCTAAAAATTTAATTTTTGCCGCCAAATATAATACTGCTTTCCTAGACCTGTTCCAAATTTTTCATTAATTTCCAAACAATAAAGTGAATTAAAATCTGGAAATTATGAAAAAAATTTTATTTCTGGTTTTTCTTTAAAAATTTTTTAATTGAAGAATTTCAAGAAAATTAAATAAATAACATGAAGTTAATAAAATATAAACTTTTACTAAAATAAAAATTACAATGCGGGATTCAACGCAAAATAAATTACACTGCACAAGTTTAAGAACTGACAATTGACAAAACCAAAATGTCTAGAGGATTTTTTTAATCGCTGACCGCAACATTATCTCAGGGTGAAGTCTCGGTCCACTAGCTTTAAGAAAGAAAAGAACTTTCTCTAATGGTGGGAATTCTTGTGTGTAGTTTTAGACACAACGAGTTCTAATTGTGAAACTTGCTATTAGTATACTTCAAATGAAATGCATTTGACATCTTTATATATTGAGACGACCATTTGTATGTGTATTAGTAAATCTCTAATGGTATGCATTTGAAGTGGATGAATAAAATGGATGTAAATATATTTCATTTCATTTAAGGCGGTAAGTTTAATATTTATTTTTTTCTAAATTATTTCAAGTTTCAAGTTTATTATATGATTTTTAAAATAGAATATATTTTTACAATTCAGAACGTTCAGCAATAAAACGGGACACATCTTTCAACAATTCAATCCATTTTCATGACAATACAGTTCAAATACAGTGCATGAAAACCCATCCATGCCCGTGTAAAGGTTATGTTAGCAAATAGTTTTTAATTAAACAAAATATTCATTAAATTACAAAGCGTATTGGTAAAAGCCAGTTTTAAATTAAAAAAAAAAAGATTGTTGCAACCATCAGCAATGGGTGTTGTATAATATACGAAATAATTAATGTGTAAAACAATATCCTTTTAAATGAAAGTGAAACGTAAACATGTTCCGAAAAGTATCTTCGACCTACTTAGTAAACATACATAATACGTATTACAAAACAAAAAGAAATTCTAGTATGATTATAAATGTCACTCTTTATTAATTTGTCAAAAAATAAATAAATAAAGTATTTTACATACTATCAACTATTTAATTTGTGATTGAGATTTTAGTTGGAATGTAGTTAAACTCACATCCTTGGTGAAGAAAGTTTTTTTAGGAATATGTTATATGAAATATCATCAAACTACACATAATCCGAAATTAAAAAAAAATTGGTTAATACTAACAAAATGTGCCAAATTTTGCGGTTTTGAAATTGCGCCAAGGAGGTAGCATTGAAAACCGTGGCGAGATGTAGACATTACCTTTTTACGAGTGAGATGCTTTTTCGTTAGTAGATCGTAACTTAGCACCAAATTTTTAAATGTCAGTAAATTATCACCAATCAGTATGTTACTAATTCTGGTGTTTGATTTGATGATTCACTGCAAAAACAGCATTTAGCAGTTTTCTTAGAGACAGGCGCGCAAATTCAAGGTATTTTTAGAGCTTTCGGTGTCTTGCTGACGTTAAAGTAATCAGACGTCAAATCAAATATCAAAATTACATTAAAGTAATGGAATTCCTTATTACTATATTAATAAGGTCCATTTACTTGTTTGATCGAAATTGGACTCTTAACTTACAATAGAATGGTGATTCGTGCACTCTTCACTGGAGGACCAGAGAAAACACGTCCTGGTCTCACGGACATTTATTAGGGTGCTTCTAGATTTTTATCCTTAGAACATTTAATTTGTTTTTGAGGACTTTTGGCCTTTTTTTTTGTTAAGAATTTATGGACTTCTGCCTTTTTAATTTTGATTTGTTTATATGTTCCTTTTGTTTCTATGGTAAGTGTATGGATTGAGTTCCAGTAAAACCATAGGTAACAATAACAACAGCATATTAAAATAAACATCTGCGTATATCATTGACTTCTGTACTTGTTGCTTCATGCATCTTACAGACGCTGTTCTTTTTACTGTATTGTTATTCAAATTATGTTATATTGGGAGGTATTAATGTGATCGTCATAAAAATGCACAGTTATTCGTTTGAGTATCCGTTTGTTAAAAAAATCACTAAAAAGTGTGTTTGGATTTAAATAATTTATAGTAATACTTAAAAATTTGAAACCAGACTCCTTATAATCCTTGCAGGCGAAGAAAAGCAAATGCTGAAGACCAGATTCAGAATTAATGTTTTTTAAAAACCAAAAATACGAATAATGGTATTAATTCTTCCAATTTTATTTTATATTCTACACACTTAACTAACATCTGTTTAAAAATATGAAATACTGAACAATTAAATTCAGTTTTTTTATTTGAATACATTTATTTTTGATACAATTATATATTTATATTTAAATACATTTATTTTATTTTTTTTTAATTTGCCGAAAATTTGCGATAAAAATGAGGCATAGAAAAAAATTTAGAAAAAATGACGAATTCTATCGTCTCAAACATGAAGTATTTTTTTCGTTTTTTTCCTTACATAAATTAATATGCTATCGATTATAAATTGCTACATAACCAACCAAATTAACGCTAAAATGAAATAAACTAATTAACAATATTCTCTACTAGAAATTAAACATTAAATATTTAAGCAAATGAATCCATTATTCCATTTGAAAATTTAACAAGACATCTACCATTTTGCAAATTTCATAAAATTCATTTCTTTTTCCAAATTTCAAATTTCATAAAATTTCATAAATACTGATAAAAGTAAATATGATCTGAATCATTTTTTCTACAGCAGTAGAAGCTCAGTCTATTACACCTTCATCTTTCATTTTTTTTCCGTATTCATCTTTTTAATGCGACGTTCCCAGTATATTAGAATTTTAACATGTAAGATAAAACCAAGGAAAGACATTTTCCTTCATCAACAGGAAATTTTAAAAGAAACTGCGAGAAATTTTACATTTGCTAATAAAATTACTGAAAAGGACGAAAATATGCAAATGCTAATTTTTTTAAAAAAACCTGAAATGCCCTAACTGAAATTATCCAATATTTCAAATAACTGAATAAATAGAGTCAACTTGAACGTCCAAGAAAACATTTTTTCTTTAAATTTTGTTGTCTATAATAGTGTCTATATGTATATCATAAGACAGTTAACACTAAATCAACGAAATTGTATGTTAACTCAAATTCATGTGTATTCATGAGAAAGTATGTATCGAGATCTATCGTATATGCATATATAAAACACTTTTATTTATGAATAACTCGTAGATATGACCCGGCATATCCCGATTACAGAAAATAAAACATTTTTAGTTGGGTAAATTTTTTTTAAAGAAAAAATATCTGAGTTTAATTAAAGGTTTGAGATTTTAAATAATTCCTCTTAAACAATATAAAATAACAAATACAACACTCAATCACCAAGAATTCCAATGTGTTTTTACTACTGTATCAGTGCAGTTAAGTTAAAAATCCATATGGTAAATTTTCTACATTTTTTTAACAAATTATTTATTAATAATGCTAATAATTTTTTTAAGTATACGCTGTCATATATAATAAAAATTTTTGAATTTACGGAATATTTGCTACGAAACTATAAATTCAGGGACTTCAACTCCCGGAACTTCCAATTTTATAGATTTAAAGTTAGTTTGGAACATAAATATTATGCTTTACTTTAAAAATTAAAATTGACACCAATGGAAAACAAGAAAAAAAGTAAACAGTGCTGCGAAACTTACCACTGATCTATTGTCAGAATGATCACTTTCCTCTCACAGTTTTCTAACCTAGAGACCAGGGATGAAGATTTTTTGTGACTCTCTACCGATGAAAGTGGTTTACCTGAAACCATCCGTTGATCTAGACGTTGAACAGGTTAATTAAAATGCTCCGGGCAGATGCAATCCTTATCAAAACAGAACTCTGAGATAAGGACCCTCTCGGCTCCTTTGTATTCTGCGTTTGTTCAACAACGAAACCGATTTGTGTCAATATTGGATCAATCTCAATGGGACACGCGTCATTTCTCGTTCGAAAGTCTCACATGTTTTTGGAATCTTCCATTGGACTCTTGCAACCATTTTGGATGTCATGTTTCCGATGATTCAACGTCATGCTTTTTTTTCTTTCTGGTTTGTTTAAAAAAAGATTAGCGAACCTCTACACAAATTCTGTAATCTTCCAAGATGAACCCCTTTGGTTGGGCTGTATTCGATGTTCCATTTGTTCTTTTCGAGTGGTTCTTTTCTTGGAAGATTGAAAGAAAGAGTACTTGAGAGAACTGGGTGCTTTCTGGAAGGGTTTAATTCGTGTCAGGGCCTTGGAAGTTGTATGTTTTATTTGTTTATTCTTACGTCTTTGAGAAGCAAGTGAAATTTGTGACATGAAAGACTTAGTACTCATTCAAATATGACGCACATTTAAAAAAAAATAAACGTTAAAAACAATCAATTAAAATATTTATTGAATTGCATAATAAAAAAGTAATGCATAGAAAAATGAAAAACTTAAAGATGTCAAGTAATGATATATGTGTGATGATGAAAAAAATTATAACACTTCATAAAGAATCGTCAATCCATTCTAATTTTCCTATTTTTGTAAGTTCTTTTTCAATCAGTATTTACGTCTAATACATATTTGATAAAAATTGATTTACTCGAAACATATATAATTTGGTTTAATTTAAAACTTTGAAATAAAATTCGAATGCTACGGATTTGTTTTATTTATAATTAAATTATCCCCTATTACTGCAGCTAATTTTTAATTTGACGGGCAATATGTTCTGTGATTACCTGTAAAAACGACTTAAAAAGTATAAACTGGTAATATATAATATATCAGTTGTGGACAATTGTGGTAATATTATGGTAATATGGTAATATTGTGGTAATATATAATATACCACAATATTTCTGACCTTAGTTGAAGGGCAAATCAACGGGAAATGATGAAATGAGCGGCAAATGAAAGAATTCTCATGAATGGGCAAACTTATGCCAGAATCGAATGGAATAGGAATGGCATATATTGTAATTAGTTGAAAATTGACATTACAATAAAATAATTCTTTTATTATTTACCCAAAATAAGCGAATTTTGTAAAAGAAAAATTTATAAATTAGAAATATTTTATTCTGCTACTTAACATTAAATTCACCAAGTGGTCAAATTACACCATTATAAATCATAAATTTATCGCTGAAATAATCATTTGCTGTTAAAATATTAATAATTATTATTTATTAAATTTACTATAATTTATAAATTTATTGTAATGAATGACTTTTTGGAGCGGTAAATAAAAATCTGAGATTGATTTTTGTTTTGGTCAAGTATTTTTAAATTAACAACTGTTAAATTTAAATAATTGTTTAAAAATCAGTTAAAAATTGTTTTTTATTTTATTACATATAGAATGGCTCATGTAATAAATAAGACATTGAAGGGAATCACTTTATTTTAATTAGTTTTTAAAATACATTTTAGGATTAATTTATTTATTCAAGTAACAGGAAGGTCAAATATAAAAAAAAAATTAATCAAATTTATTTATTATAAGATTACATTAGGGCATTTTTTAACGATAATACATTTTAAATGATACGTGTAGTCTTTCTTAATCTGGAAATTGAAACATATATTTGAAAATGATTTATAGTATTATTTATATATAAAAAAATATAGAAATATATAGAAAAAAAATATATGAGCAAATACTTTATTTTTTATGATAATAGAGAGTTTTTGCATGTGTTTTTATCGTCCGATATTTTCTTCTTCCTAGCGCGCATGCTCATAGGAAAATTGTACCTATTGCGCATGCGTATCTGTAATATTGCACTACTGAACTATTCCTATAAGCATGCGCGCTAGGAAGAAAAAATATCGGATGATAAAAACACATGCAAATACTCTATTATCATAAAAAATAAAGTATTTGCTCATATATTTTTTTTTCTTTTAAAAATTTAAGATAAATTTTTCAATCGAAATTGTAACGATTGAAAATTATGAATTATGACCAATGTTTAGAAAAAGTATCATTTGTTATATTACAAATTTTAGTAATTATCTTATATTCAAGTAATTTAGTACAGACTATCAATAGGCAACTTATATGAGAGAGAGAGAAAAGCGAATAAACTTTTAAGATTACGTTACAAATTTTTTTCTGTACTTACAAACGAGGACTTGAAGGTTTACTAAATAACTCATGAATATAAAATACAACAACATCGGATGTTTATAAATCCGATAGAATCACGATTATGAATCACGGTATGTGACAATGAAAATGCGACACCATGAACGCGCGCTTAGAAAGTGATGAGATTCATTCAGAGAGGGACAATATAGAAAGTAATTGCAATACGGCGTTACAATGAACGACTACACCAGGTGATCAGTAAGTTGTAGAACGGCAAAACGGACAATGGACGACTCAGTCAATGAACTCATTCAATGGACGACCATTCGCTGCCAACCGTTAGTTACAATTCATCCTCCAAGAATGGTGATGGTGGCAATGCACATAAACGTTGATGAATCGTTTGATGTGTTGAATGGATTATAGAAAAGGTCTACAAGGACCCATGGTCGAACCTGTGTACCATATAGGACTGTTATGCGGTGCGGGGAGTGTGGTCAGGTATGGCTTAGGAAATCCTTGAGAGAAGGATAAGCACATGACGTTGGGCTGTATAGGAACCAGTGGTGACCAGCTATAATAAGTAAGGTGGTTCAAAACCATGACGGCGTCAAATCCGACGGTGCGGTGTTTTACAGTTTTGTTCGGAACTGACTTGTCACCACATCGACGCCAGAATCGTACGTGGCGATTGTAATAACTGAAAAAATAGATACTGACTCTTCAGAGAACACGATGCTGTTCAATTCTGGCGTTTATGTGACTCTAGCCCGGTACAATAGGCGACTGAGGCATCGGTGCTATTTGTCTATGACAATCTTCTTACAGGACGAGTGCGAATAGCAGGCAACTTATCGATGCATAATGGTCCTGTCCTTTTCGACATGGAAGCACCATGGTACGCTGCAAAAGGTTAATGGAAGTAAGCTGCATTGCCGAAAATCCATGCATGTTGTCGTCTCTCGGATCTCATCGATATTCCTTGAATATGGCGAAATGCCTTCTTCCAACCATCTTTGTTACAGCTGGTACAACATGGTTACGTGTAGGTGGTTATCTACTATGATACCATGGATGGACCACTTCGTCCTTCTGAGTCAAGTGTTTGTTGCAATTGCCTCACTCGATGGTGACATGGCATCTATGCTACGATACATCTCTTTTGTGGCTGTACTGGCTCTTTCGTGGCTCCACCAACATGTCTCCCTCGCCTACAGATTATTGAAGAGGAATCGACAAATTCCTTCCCGGAACAGAAAGTGAGGAATCTGATTTCCTGCTTTTATATCCTACTCATCGTGTACGGGAATACTATACAAGCACTACTATACGTATTTCGAATCATTTACACAACTGGGTGAGTTGCGTCTATCCTGCGCTTTACATCTGTTTTTGTCTACTCTACTTGGGTGTTACGTCACGTAACATCCAAGTAGTTTTATGACCTTTCAAATCTTAGATGTTATCAACTTAATTGCCAAACACCAAAAAGTTTTTTTTTTTTCAAATTTTTTGGGTACTTTTTTATTAGATAATTGTCATTTATCAGAGTGAATTGACAAAAAATAAAAAAACAAGAAATAAAATTGCTACAACAAATTTTATAAAATTTTGTTTATCTATTTGATACAGGTGGCTTGTTTGTTGTGATCAAATGAAGGGTATTTGCTTCGCAGCTATATTTAATTTCTCAGTTAATCAGTGAATTTAAATTTGGAAATGTTTCATAGCATGAGTCGTGTTGCAATGTTGTGTCTTTATAAACAGCATCGTCCCAACAATTTTTTGTGTACAATTTTTCAGGCATTGGAGGCACACATCGAACTTGTTGCTGAGGCACGATGGGGTTTCTAGTCAGCATTCTTGTGTTCGCGGTGATCTGCTGTGTTCCGGCGCACTCTTCTCCGTTCAGAGAAAAGGTATTTGTCCTGCAGGATCCTAACTCCGAGGACAACAGGACAGTCGTGGTGGTCACGTGGACAGACGATGAAAGACAAAGATGCGAATTCTTCTCTGATGAGTGAGTATTTTGTTAAATGAAAATTGTTTTCAGTTAATTGTGTATTGTTTTACTGCCGAGGTGTTAATGGTATTGTACTTTGAAAGAATACCAACAAAAGTTACAATTATATTTCTATAGGATTTATTTCTACACTTGGCATATCATATAGTTAAATATCTCTGCATTTCTAGACAGATTCTGTTTTCAGTGAAGATAAATTATTAGATAGGAAAATATTATTATTTTTATTTTACGAGTCATAGTACAAACGTACGAGTCATAATACATCAAACTGAGTGAGTATGAAAATCATCCAAATTATATTTGGTTGCCTTAATTCTTATGGCAATAGATCCTCGGATGGCATATTCTATCAAACGCAGGATAATGTAATAACTCGATTCGAGATACTTAAGTTTATAAATAAAGTGATCAAATATAATTTAAAAAAACTGTATTTAAAATCAAATTTAAGAAATAAATTTTTCGAAATCAAACTAAGCTTGACTAAATAACATTTATCAAATCTGTAGTTCACAAAATATACATGAAATTTTTATTGATCTTCTATTTCGTGGTGGGTTTCTTAAATAACTAATACTTAACAAGAAATTTTCACACTTTATATTAATATTTTAAGATTCTTTTTATTTCTTATTTGTATAAAACATAATAGAGCATAACTTAAGCCCCCCCCCGCTTTCTATTATAGTTTTTTTATGTTATACCAAATATACTTATTATCCAGAAACAAATTTTTGACTGTCTGGTAACATTTGGTATGTGTCTCTGCTTTTAAATACAACTTTTTTTATTTTACTTAATTAAGGTTTTTTAATTAATAAATTTACAGAACCGTTATACTTAATGCATTAAATATTTAGGTGTATTTTTAAATGAGAGTAATTAATCTGCAATGAACTGAATCTATGTCTTTTTTGCAGACAATTAACGGATGAAATGAGAAAAATCTCCAAAGACCAACTCCTACTAAAACCATCTCGTGAGGAGATGGGAAACCTTCTGGAAGAATGCATCATGTTCTCCTTCAACAGGAAAAGGCGTGCTGCCTACGAGAACGAGGAATCGGGCACTAGGAGATTTCTAGGACGCAGAAGGAAGTCGAGCAGAGACGTCAACTCAGAGGACGAATCTGACGAAGAAACCACGAGCGCCTCGTACGACGCTCCAAAACGAAGAAGAACAACAACCCCACGCACTACAACTGAGGATAATAGCGGTGGTTGGAATGTCATTTTTCCAGGTAATGCCATTACGGTAAAATAGTTTTATCATGTTTTGAAATAGTACTCGCAGAATCTCTGTAGTGAAGTTGGCTTTATTATGGCCAATCAACGCATGATAGAGATTTGGCATCTTAGATTGACTTGATTTGGTTTGTCGCTCTGCTGTCATTTTTTGCACACTTTGGGCGAATTAGACCTGCACCTTTTTTGCACACTTTGGGGTAATTGGACTTGCAGTTTACTGTGGATTTTGAGATGGCCTCCAAGATTCAAACCTGAGGTCTGTGGTACCAAAAGGGTTGAGCGCTAGTCAGTTGGCCATCAGGCCGCTTGACATCTTAGAAGAAGATTCAAACGTTCGAAATTAGAATTCATGTAATTAGTCTAATGATAATTGCTTTAACATAACACTGTCATAGTCGGGATGATTTTTCTAGTATCACCCCTTGTGTTATTTTGCTATAGAATTTTGCTTGCTCCCGTATAGAATAATCAATAAAGTCCCCGTAATCAATAAAGTGATATACAGAAATATTCACCAAAGCTAATGATTTTATGACACTATGTCTTTTCCTACAGTTAAAAATTAAAGTCGCCAAATTAATAAGAAAATTAATGATAAAAACACTTTTTGAGGATCAATTGAATTTTCCTATGTCAAAACAACCACTCTCTATCCTTTAAATAAAAAGGTCACTATATCTCGATTTTTTTCACAAAATCGTATTTACACGATTGCAATTTTTGCTTTGACTACCTTGAGTTCGGCTCAAAATGTTCTAAAGAACAGATGTAAATCACACTGTTTTTGCAATTGGATTTACACCACAGATAGTATCCAACATTGGCTATCTTACATTATATTATATATTTTTATTTGGGAAAATGCAATTATAAAAAAATCAATAAAAAGGGCAAAGAAATTAAGTGAAAATTTCACTAAAATAGGCTCAATCTAACTCAAAATTCCATCATTTCAGAAGACACAAAGCTAAATATAAGTCCTGACAAAACAATAATTTGGCATGGCGACAATTTGAACGTAGTTTTAACATAGCAGCAAAATTAAAATATAAAATACCATATAAACAAATGCCTTTATTTACGCTTTAAATGCTTTTATTTATTTATTGGAACATTAGCAGTGTGCTGTTGAAAGATGGCGATTATTAAACTAAAAGAACAAAAGCTGAAATTTTGCTATGAAAAATGACAGTTCTGGTTTAATTACATTATAAAAAAAATTTAATGTTCTTGGCAACACTCCATTTATAAAAACTAATGGTTTCATGGGCATAAAAAATTAGACCCTTTAAAAATGATAGTTTTAAACATATAAGAACTACACATGTGCACAGAAATGTTTTGTTATTCAGAGAGTAAGATTAACAAGTAATGAATTTAAAATTCTGTACGTGCATTGCAGGCACAAAGTGGTGTGGAGCCGGCGACGTCGCCAAACATGACGACGACCTGGGATTCCACCAGGACACCGACAGATGCTGCAGGGCTCACGACAAGTGCGACGACATCATAGAGGGAGGGGGAACCAAGTACAACCTCACCAACAAGTCCCCTTTCACAAAGTATTTCTTTAAATTTATAACTCCCTTTATTGTAATTGAGGAAAATCACTTTCTTTAAAATGAAATGAGTAATCTATATTCATCGATATTTCCACGCAAACAGCAGGGTATTACGTAATGATGTGAAAGTTGATCTTTGAGAGATATTTTTTATAGTTATTATTTTTCAGTCTTTGCGGATTATTTTTCTTCCTTTTTTTAACTAAAAAAGTTGAACAAAATCATAAATGATGGAATCGATCCTGTGCAGATATGTCCAGTTTCGAATTCTTTGAAGGCGTCTGATGCAATTGCTGCTTACAGAAACGATGGCGATTATGACAAATTGTATGAGATTGTAGAATCGATAGTCGAACCTTACTGATGGGAGTTTAACGTGTTTTCTCGCATGAAACATAAATGCAAAGTACTGCAATAATGCTTAGTTGCCTTTTAGTTTTAGTTACCCCTAAAAGTTCTCTCTCGAAAAGCAATGTCCTCAATTCATCACCTTTGGTATAAATAGGCGAGACACAAACCTTACCAAAAAATTCTCTTGTTTCAATTATATTTCTCTGTAGCTAAAAAGAATATTAAATTCAAAAATTCGCTTGTCTACAAGTCAGTTTCATAAATTAAAATTGGAAAAAAATTTGATTTCAAAGACCAGAGGATTATCTGCAGCCATGAAACTGAAAATCATTAGACAAATACCTACATCAAAAGGTAAATGGCAATCACTGTAGAAGTATATCAAAATGAAAATGTAGAAGCATATAAATACAAGCTTGACGAGCAAGTCGCGCAGTAAAAATTCCATGAGAAATTGGTTATAATATATTTACAACTTTAAATATATATATATTTAAACAAAGAAATAGAAGAGGGAATGTTAAACCTATTTATGAGAAGAGGAAGATTTGAGGTAACACCGAGAAATCAATTACATACATTGCCAAAATCTCTTCTCTTTCTTCCAATCATGGGTTATAATATTTTATCTATTTATAATAAACAAGAAAAACGTAGGTAGTATCAAATACAAGTAACAAAAAATTTTATCTACTGAAATATCATTTAATGTCTCTTATAAACACAATCTGTAAGAGGTTATGTCTCTTAGAAAAGAAATATAAATAGTATGTTTTTTATTATAATTAGCACCCTTTAAAATTCAGAATAATTCGATACAGAATGGTTTTGTCTTTAATTATTAAATTTTAATCCCTAAAATACTTATGTTGTGCCAATGTGCTTCAATGCTTTAAAAAGTATTTTAACTGGCATGTCATTTGTAAAGTAAGGATGCATCTATGCAGAAAAAAATTTTGAGGTTGCAATATTTAACGGAAGCTTTTTGAGATGCTTTTTATATTTGAATGTGTTGCTTCCAGACTGGTATGCAAATGCGACGACGACTTCTATGACTGTTTGAGCCGAGTGAACAGCGTGACTTCGAACACCATCGGGAACACGTACTTCAACGTTCTGAAACGACCCTGCTACGAGCTGGGCTATCCCAAGTCCAAGAAGTGCAAGAAGTACAGGACGTAAGTGAAGCTTAAAACCTAAGGGAATTCGCTATCAATAAAAAAACAACAACCTTAAAATAGACCAGCGCCAAATCGCCAAATGTGCCATAAGTGCATGGCATAAAATAATTCTCTGCATTACCAAGTCTTTTAGTGTTAGGTTAAACCAGAAGATTTGTAGACAAATGTTTTAAATGTAAAACTATAATTATAAAATAAAATTAGAATTTACTTATGTGAATTAATTTATTAAATTTAATTTGATATAATGTATTAACTTAAAATTATTTTTTTTAATTTTACAAATGAATGTGAATTAATCACAGGTAATTTGGTGGAAGATGGATTCCAGATTCAGGGGGAATTTGCTGCACGAAAAATTAGTAGTTAAACTGAATTTAATTTTTGAGGGTGGCATTTTCAACGATGCTTTTTCCTTCACTTCATTAAAATTCTTTTTCTTTTAAACAAGCAATTATTACGCAGTTTGTTTCTATTATATCAGCAAATTTTGCGACAATTTAAAAGACGATTTCAAACTATTTCTGAGTATAATTGGATAAAATATTCTGATTGTCTTTTCCTGAGGGTTATTTATAAAAATAATTATTCAAATCCTAATGAGTTTTTTGTAATATTTTTCTAAGATATCTTTTTAATGTCTTTTAATAACATGAATTTGGATATTGGAATTGATATTGTTAGTAATTGTATCAACATAACTGAATTATTACTGCTTCTTCTTCAATGGCGCAACAGCCCCATGGTGGGCCAAAGCTCTCTGCGTACTGGCAGATTTCGAAACAGGAGATGTTTTTTCATAACAGGGTAGGTCTAGTATTTTCAGGCCATTACAGCCATATTAGACCGGGACCTACGGTTTAAAATGGATTTCGAGTTACTACAAACATTCCTGGCACCTCCGGGACTAGAACCCAAGCATTATTACTAATTTGCCTATTTTTTACTCTTTTAAATATAGCTGTAGCATTTTTCCTTGACACAAACATATGAAGTAATGGTTCTAATATATTTAAAACTGAATATTTGATTTTTACCCCCGTGTTTTTTTCTTCTTAAAAATGTTTTATATTGCTTTACGAAAATCACTTACCGATAGGAGATAAATTTAATGATAATCACATCTTTAAAATATTTTATAGAAATTTGAAATAATGCCCCAGTCGTCTACTTCTGGAAATACTCGATTATGGGTAATAGTTCTAGATTCCCGCTGGTGTTATGCTCTATGTTTGGAAAAAATAAATACAGACATCCCAGAATTCTTTGAGTAGAATATGTAGCGATTGTGACGCAATTGGGATATGTGGTTGAAATTAAATCAAGGTATTGTCTTACTTGTGCGTTATGTATAGAAAAATACATAACACACAAGTAAGAAAATTCTCCTGTCGCAACTTAAGGACATCATATCACCTTCAGGACACGGTGACATACTGAAGTAGTAATGCGCATTTTAAAGAAATCTAAAATAGATTCACGATCCATGGTTTCCTGGTGTTGAAAAAAAATAAGTCTGTTAAAGTAATTTATTGTTTTATTGTCTGCTTGCTAGCGACTAGTTGTGTCAGGTGTCTAGTTGTGTAGGCGTCTGGAAACACTACTCTTTCTTTATATTAATTTATTATATTACAATATTAACAATACTACATACACGTGGCACCCTGTGCCACTTCCACAATATCAATCCTATGTAATACTTAAAACCGTAAGCATATCACATACAGTCTTAATCGCTCACACGCTCCTAGCGTCGTCTCAAATTCTCACCGCATGTACTTACCAGTTCACACAGTTAAGGCTTGTTCCCACTGTGGCGTGAGGCGTTAAAACGTGAAGCGCTGACCAACCACTAGCTCCGCCTGAAACCGGCTTAAAATCCACCGCCTCCAATAGACCCACTTTCAACTCGAAGCGGAACTTGCCGTAATGTGATTTCTGACGTTTCGCTGTGAAGGGGTGGAAAAATATTTCTTGCCTGCTGCATGAATCTTCAACGCTTCACGCCTCGGTGGGAACGAGCCTATAAGGTACCAGTTACTGGTCACAGCGGCGACCTCTCGAGGCTATCTAATAATTAAACCTTACAGTTTAGAACTAAGTTGCGAGAAATGCTTTTGCAGGTTTCTGAAGCTGACGTGCTCCGAGTACGAGGACGACACGTCGAAGGGGAAGTCCTACCAGTGGAGGAACGCCAAGAAGTACAAGAAGCTGCCCTTCCCGGGGCCCCTCGACATCACTCTGCCCTTCTGAGCCCCCAAGAGAAGGTCCTATGCGTGCAACATTAGCGTCTTCAGGGTTTCGTGTTTGTGTTTTTATGCAGTAGATATCTGTCCGGATTTAAAAAAAAAAACATTTTCATTTGTTGCAGTAAGAAGACAAGTGGCAAATTAAAATTTTTTTTTACCGAAGCAATTCGTAGACCTACATGCTAAAGCCGTAGATTGTTGCAGATTGTAGATACTGTAAAAAATTTGCTACAGAAGCAATTAGAAGAAACAGAGATATAATAAAGTAATTTTTCTTACAAACAATATAAGAAAAATTAGTTTATTATATCTTTTTAAAAAAAAATGTTATAAATTAAAATTAAATGCTTATTAAAAGTACTATACTATACAAATGCTTAATTAAGCATTTTTAAGAAGGTTTATAAAGCTATGGAGAGTTTTTGGTGGAATGTGAACTATGCAAATGTTTTTTGAAAATATCCAGTTTGTGCTTTATGCAAAAATTGTTGCCATTCAAATGAAATAGTGTCTGTATTGTATAAAGTAGTACAAATAAAGTAGTAGAATTACTAGCAAATTGTGTCCGATTTTTATTTCATTTTCGTATTTGGGTTTTATTAAATTCTTCAAAATTCGAATCATAATCTTAAAAAAATAGCGTTAAAATAACTATGAATAAATCTATTTACAAAAAACTTATTACAAAGTTCTTCACATTTATTACAAAAGAAATTGCAATTACTTGGAAGGAAACAGAAGTAGAGCTTGTAACTAACAAATAACCAGAACAGCACGAAAGGTACACTCACTATAAATGAATAATCTAGTAATAATATTGAATTTTTCTTGAATTCAAATTCAGACAAGCATACTTTCTCGGAAACATGATAGAAAATAAACATTGCATAAACTTTCTTTTTAATTGAAACTTTCATAAAAAAAACTGTAATTAATTCAGGTATAATAAAATTGAATGGAATATATGAATAACATTTTTTTTGAAACAGCAAATCTGATTTAAGGGAATTCACCCCAAGTACTATTTTTATAAGAAACGTACTTAATGACCCATAATATGCTAGATAATTTTATATAAGGATATATATCTATATATATATATATATCATATAATTGAAATGATAATTATAATGCTTACCCCCTACATGAATAATTTTCTTTCAAATATAGTTGGGTTTCAGAACAATATAGTATATATTTATTTTTACTGAAAACGAAAATTTGGATTGTTAGAATTAATACTGTGCCCAAAAAGTAAGACCAATTTATATTTTTTTCAGAAACTCTTTATTTATTCTTCCAATTTCTTTCATCGCCTTCAAAGTAATCCTCTCCAGACACAATGCACTTATGCCAACTTTTTTTCTAATCCTCAATGTATGCTAAAAAGGCATCGGCAGGGATGGCCTTCAAAGAGCGCGGTGATTCACGTTGAATCTCTTCAATCGACTCAAAACGGTGTCCCCGGAGCGGTCTTTTGAGTTTAGGGAATAGCCAGAAGTCTTAAGGTGCTAAATCAGGTGAATACGGTAGTTGTGGAACGATATGGGTTTCATTTTTGGCAAAAAAAGTCACGAAGAATCAATGCAGTGTAAGCTGGCGCATAATCGTGATGCAAAAATCAAGAGTTGTCTTTCCATAAATGTGGCCACCTTTTGCGAATAGCTTCACACAAACGACGTATAACACTCAAATAACATTCCTTGATGACAGTTTGGCCCGCCAGAAGGAATTCATAATGCACCACACCACGATAATCGAAGAAAACAGTCAACATGACCTTGATTTTTGAGCGACTATGGCGTGCTCTTTTCGGCCTTGCTTTACTTTTGTCACGATATTCGCTCGATTGATCGGTTGTTTCCGCGTCGTAAGTATCTATCCAAGCCTCATCTCCCGGTTTGATGCATTTCAACTGTTAGTTCTTATAATCAGAAAGAATCGTTTCACACACTTCAACGAGACGATGTTTTTCCAAAAAAGTGTTTTGGAAAAGTCAGTGTTTTTGGTACCAATCGAGATTTGACGTGTTTGAGGTCCAAAAGACCCGATCCTTTTGAAATTCCAACATCTTCAGAAAGGTCTGTAATTGTAAATCGACGGTTCGCAAATACCAAATCTTTAATTTTTTGGACGTGAGCTTCGTCGGTTGAGGTTGATGACCAGAGGGCTCTTCGTCTTCAACGCGTTCTCTGCATTCCTTGAACTGTTTATAACACTTGTAAACATTTCTTTCCGATACAGGAATGCTCATCGAATGCCTTCTGCAACATTCTATAAGTTTCTACTAATAAACACTAACGAATGTTTTGATGTCAAATTTCACATGGATTTAAAAAAAAAAAAATTAAGCCCCGTTAATTTTAAATTGAAAATTGGTTTTACTTTTTGGACTCAGTAGCACTCATATTTGACGCACATTTTTTTCAAAAAAAGTTAAACGCTAAAAACAATCAATTAAAACGAAACGAATTAAATTAAAAAGATAAAACTTAAAGATGTCAAGTAATAATGAAGCTCGTATACTGTAGAATGACTGTTGATGAAAAAAATTGTAAAACTTCATAAAGAATTGTCAAACCATTCTAGTTTTCATATTTTTGTATGTTCTTTTATAATCAGTATTTACGTCTAATTCATATTTGATAAAAATTGATCTTATTGGAACATATATTTAAACATAAGAACATAGTTTAATTTAAAACTGTGAAATAAAATTCGAATGCTACGGATTTTTTTTTATTTATAATTAAATTATCCTCTATTACTGCAGCTAATTTTTAATTTAACGGACAATAAGTTCTGTGGTTACATGTAAAAAGGACTTAAAATGTATAAATTGGGAATATTTAATATACCAGTTGTGGACAATTGTGGTAATATTATGGTAATATGGTAATATTGGGATAATATATAATATACCACAGTATTTCTGACCTTCGTTGAAGGGCAAATCAACGGGAAATGATGAAATGAGCGGCAAATGAAAGAATTCTCATGAATGGGCAACTTTATGCAAAAATAGAATATACAGAATAGCATAGAATGTAATTAGTTGAAAATTGGCAATACAATAAAAAATTCTTTTACTATTTATCCAAAATAAGCGAATTTTGTAAAAGAAAATTTTTAGAAATTAGAAATATTTTATTTTGCTACTTAACATTAAATTCATCCAGTGGTCAAATGACAACATTGTAAATCATAAATTTATAACTAAAATAATCATTTTCTGTTAAAATAATAATTATAATTATTTATTAAATTTATTGTAAGTTATAAATTTACTGTTATGAATTACTTATTAAAGCGGTTACATCGGTTATTAACTATTACTTAGCGGTAAATAAAAATCAGAGAATGATTTCTTTTTTTTTATGGTCAAGATTATTTTATATATTTTTTTAACGACTGGTAAATTTTAAATGATTGTTTAAAAATAAGTTAACAATTGTTTATTTTATTTTATCTTATATAGAATGACTCATGTATTAAATATGACATTTAAGGTAATTAATTTATTTCAATTAGTTTTTGCGATACATTTTAGGGTTAATTTATTGATTCAAACCTTAAGTAACATGACGGTCAAATACAAAAAAATTTAATCGCATTTATTTACGATAAGATTAAATGGGGGCAATTTTTAGTGATAATACATTTTAAATTATATGGATCATTCTTAATCTGGAAAGGGAGACATATATTTGAAAGCGTTTTATAGTACTTTTATCGTAAAAATTATGGTATTTGCTTATATACTTTTGGCTTTTAAAAATTAAAGAAAAATTTCCAATCGAAAAATAATTCATAATTGCCAATTATCACATTTATTACGAATTTTTAGAAAAGTAATATTCGTTATATTACAAATTTTAGTTAGTATCTTATATTCAAGCAATTTAAGTACAGACTATCATTAGGCAACTCATGAAAATTACCGTATTGGTTCATATAGTTGTTTGCTTTTAAGAATTTAAGATAAATTTCCAATCGAAACTGTAACGATTGAAAATTACGAGTATTTAGAAAAGTATCTGCTGTATTACAAATTTTAGTAATTATCTTATGTTCAAGTAATTTATGTACAGGCTATCAATAGGCAATTCATACCATAAAGGGGAAAACAAATAAACCTTAGTGGTTACGTTACAAATTTTTTTCTGTACTTACAAACGATGACTTGAATGTTTACTAAATAACTCATAAATATAAAATACAAGAACATCGGATGTTTATAAATCCAATAGAATCACGGTATGGAACAATGTAAATGCGACACCATGAACGCGCGCTTAGAAAGTGATGAGATTCATCAGAGAGAATGGCAACATAGTGAACGACGGGACATACATAGAACATTACAGTGAACGACAACATCAGGGAATCAATAGATAGTTGTAGGACGGCGATACTGAGACTCAGTCAACGCATACATTGTGACATGAAGTATATACGACCGTTCGCTGTCAACCATTCGTTGCAATTCGTCCTCCGAGAGTGCTGCTGGTGCAAATACACATAAACGAGGATGAATCGTTTGCCAGATATATTCCATGGGGGAGGGTTTAACAGTTCTTCCATGGATAATTAAGGTATGCATCGAAGAACCTGTGTACCATACAGAACTTGTTGATCGGTGCGTGAAGTGGGATCGGGTATGGCTTAGGAACTTCTTGAGAGAAGAATAAGCGCATGACGTTGAGCTGTCATAGTATCGCCGAAACGGACCAGCTGTGGCTGGTTTATAATAGGTTAGGGGGTTCAAAATCATAATGCCGTCAAATCCGATTGTGCAATGTTTTATTGGTTTGCTCGGAATTGACTTGCCACCAGATAAACTCCAGAATCGTAGTGGCGACTGTCATAACTGAAACAGAAACTAACTCGTCAGAGAACACGACTCTATTCAATTCCGTCGTTAAAGCGACTGTAACCCTGTACAATTGGAAACGGAGGCGTCGGTGCTATTTGTCTATGACAATCTACTTACAGGATAACTGCAAATAGGCGGCAGCTTATCGATGCATAATTGTCCTGTTCGACATAGGAGCATCATGGTACGCTGCAGCAGGTTGACGGTAGTAAACTGCCTTGGGGCTTCCACTTGCCAAAAATCCAAGCATGTTGTCGTCTTTCTGGTCACACCGATAATTCTTGAATGAGGCACAATCCTTTCTTCTATCCATCTTCTTTACAGTTGGTACAACATGGTCGTTTGTAGGTGTCTGCCTACTATGATATGATGGATGGACCAACCTGTCCTTCTGAATCAAATAAATCATTTGTCTGCTGCAACTATCTTACTCGATGGTGGCATGGTATCGGTGCTATGATACATTTCTTTTGTAGCTGTAAAAACTGGGCATATTTTCCTCGCCTATAGATTATTGAAGAGGAATCGACAAAAATTCCTTCCCGGATCAGAAGGAGAGGAATCTGACTTCCTGCTTTTATATCCTACTCATCGTGTGAGGGAGTACTATATAAGCACAGTTATACGCATTTCGAATCAGTTACACAACTTGGTGAGTTGCATCTATCCTGCGATTTACACATGTTCCTGCCTACTCTACTTGGGTGTTTTGTGTTGTATCATTTTGGATTTGTGTTTAGACGTCATTTTTTTAAGACCTGTTAAATCTTAGATATTATCAATTTAATTGCCAAACACCAAAAAGGTTTTTAAAAAAATTAAGTACTTTTTTATTACATAATTGTTATTTATCAGAGTGAATTGACGTTTTTTTTATCAAGCAACTGAAACCTGAGAAAATAAAATTGTTACAACAAGTTTCGTAAAATTTTGTTTATCTATTTGTTTGTTGTGATCAAATTAACGGTATTTGCTTCGCAGCTATATTTAATTAATCAGTAATAATTGAATTTATATTTGGAAATGTTGCAATGTTGCATCTTTATAAACAGCATCGTCCCAACAATTTTTTGTGTACAATTTTTCAGCCATTGGAGGCACACATCGAACTTGTTACTGAGGCATGGGTTTTCTAGTCAGCATTCTGGTGTTTGCGGTGATTTGCTCTGTTCCAGCGCACTTTTCTGAGGTGAGAGAAAATATATTTGTCCTGCAGGATCCTAACTCCGAGGACAACCGGACAGTCGTGGTGGTCACGTGGACAGACGATGAAGGACAAAGATGCGAAATCTTCTCTGATGAGTGAGTATTTTGTTAAAGGAAAATTGTTTTCAGTTAGTCGTGTACTGTTTTATTGCCGAGGTGTTAACAATATTATAGAGATAGTTTGAAAGAATACCCAGAAAAGTACCAATTATATTTCTATAAACTTTATTTCTACACTTGGCTTATCGTATAATGAAATATCTCTACATTTCAAGATGCATACTGTTTTCAGTGAAGATCAATTATTAGGCCAGAAAATGTTATTTTTTATTTAACGAGCTTTAGTAGCTTTAAATACATCAAATTAAGTGAGCTGGCAAATCATCCAGAGTATTTATAGTTGGCTGGCTTCATTCTTATGCCAATAGATTTTCGGATGAAATATTGAAATATTAAGAACAGGGTAATATAATAACTATTATATCGATTCGAGATACTTAAGTTTATAAATAAAAGGATAAAATATTATCTTTAAAGATATTATTTAAAATTAAATTTAAGAATGAATTAATTTTTCAAAATTAAATTAAGTTTGACTAAAGAACATTTATCAAAGCTGTAGTTTACAAAACCTACATAAAACTTTTATTCGTCTACTATTTCATGGTGGCTGTCCTTAGTAGCTAATACTTAATAAGAAATTTTCATACTTTATTTTAATATTTATTTTATTTCTTATTACTGTAAACATAATAGAGTTATTCATAACCCTAATCCATGCTATTAGATATTTTTTTATGTAATGCATAATATATCTATTATTGAAAAGAAATTTGTGTCGTTCTGGTAACATTTGATATGTGTCTCTGCTTTTATGTAGAACTTTTTTTTAATTTTACTTAATTTAAGGGGTTCTTTAATAAAACTATAGAGAGGCTGTTATCCTTAATGCACAAAAGAGGAAGTGCCATTTTAAATGGAAAACATTAATCTGCGGGGAACTGAATCTATTTTGCCTTTTTTCAATTCCTTCTATTAGCTCACACTCTCCCTATATATATATCTTGTTCACATTTTCAATCGTTCATAAAATACTTTTTATTAATCTACTCAAATTCAAATACATTTTTTTGAACTCGTAGTGGAGGATACTGGACATTAGAACAGTTTTTTCAAATATTAATTCAGTAATTAAAATAAATTAATTAATTATATTTTTTTTTAGATTTAAGTTGTATGTGTCTAGATAGATGGCGCCAGATAAACTTAAAAAAATGAATGGAAATTATTTATAAAGGATTTTCTGCAATAGAGTGAAAAAAAAGTAGGAATTGACTTTAATTTTTTATTACTTGTTTACAGACAACTGACGGAAAGAGTGAGAAAAATCTCCAAAGACCAACTCCTGCGAAAACCATCTCGTGAGGAGATGGGGAACCTTCTGGAAGAATGCACCATGTTCTCCTTCAACGGGAACAGGCAGGACGCCCCAGAACGAATAACAACAACCCCACGCACTACAACTGAGGATAATAGTGGTGGTTGGAATGTCATTTTTCCAGGTAATGTCATCACGGTGAAATAGTTTTATCTTGTTTTGTAATAGTACCTGTAGCATCTCGGTGGTGAAGTTGGCTTTATCATGGCCAATCAACGCATGTTAGAGATTTGGCATCTTAGAAGAAGATTCACGTCCGAAACTAGAATTCATCTAATTAGGCTAATAATAACTGCTTTAACATAATACTGTTATAGTCGGAATGACTGCATGACTATTTTTCTTGTTATACCACTTGCGTTATTTAGATATCACCTCCTTATAGAATATAAACTAATATCAATAAAGCGATATACAGAAATATTTACCAAAGCTAGTGATTTTGTGACGCATATTGTCTTTCCCAACAGATAGAATTTAAAGTCGCTAAATTAATTATGATAAATAGTTAAATAATTAATAATATGCGGACCATGTCCTCCCCTACATGCGAATTATTTTTCCTCAGAATGAGGGCATCTATCAGCAGGACAATGCGAGGTGTCATACAGCTCTCAGTGTATGTGCGTGGTTCGAAGAGCACCAGGATGAGTTTACCGTACTCCCCTGGCCAGCAAACTCACCGGATTTAAATCCAATCGAGAATCTGTGGGAGCACCTCGATCGGGTTGTTCGCGCCATGGATACTCAATCGCGTAATCTAGCGCAGCTGGCCACGGCACTGAAGTTGGCATGGCTCAACATCCCAGTGAACACCTCCAGAAACCTAATTGACTCACTTCCTGCACGTCTCGCAGCGGTCCGCTCTGCCAAAGGTGGTAATTCCGGCTTTTGACAGGTGGTCACATTAATGTGACTGGACTGTGTATATAAACTAATGATTCGGTATGTGCATTGCAGGCACAAAGTGGTGTGGAGCCGGCAACATTGCCAAAGACGACGACGACCTGGGATTCCTCCAGGACACCGACAGATGCTGCAGGGCTCACGACAACTGCGACGACATCATAGAGGGAGGGGGAACCAAGTACAACCTCACCAACAAATCGCCTTTCACAAAGTATGTCATGCGTTATTTAATTTATGACATGAACTCTCTTTCTTTTAATTAGTTTAAAAGGAAATTAGCTGTCGATATTTCCACGTAAACCATATGATGTTACGTAATGATGTGAAGGTTAATCTTTGCGAGTTTTATTATTATTATTATTATTTTGCAATCTTTGAGGATTTTTTGTCTTATTACTTTGTCTTTGTCTTATTTTGTCTTATGTACTTTTTTTAACTAAAAAAATTTGATAAAAATCATAGATGATGAAACCGATCCTGTGCAGACATGTATAGGTTCGAATTCTCTGACGGCATCTGATGCAATTGCTGCTTTCAGAAACGATGAGACTCGATGGCGATTAGGACAAATTGTATAAGCGTGTCGGATCGATAATTGAGCCCTCTGATGGAAGTTTCTCGTGTTTTCTTACATATGAAACATAAGTGCCAAGTACTGCAATAATGCTTAGTTACATTTTAGTTTTTGTTACCCCTAAATGTACTCACACAAAGCAATGTCTTCAATTCATCACCTTTGACATAAATAAGCGAGACACAAGACTCCCCAAAAAAATCGCTTGTTTTAACAGCAGTATCAGTATCTTAACAAACAGTATCTTACAAACAGTATCAAACAACAAAACAGTATCTTAGAATAAAATTGGAAAAAAACTGATTTCAAAGACCAGAGGATTGTCTACAGCCATGAAACGGAAAATCATTAGAGAATGATCAATTATATACCTCAAAAGGTAAACGTAAATCAAAATGAAAATGTAGAAGCATAAAAGTACAGCTTGAAGAGCAAACCATCAATGAAATCAGCAAAAAACTCCATTTGATATATATATATAGAGAGAGAGAGATAGAGATAGAAATATTAAAACAGAGGAATAGACCTGCAAAAAAACTGGTTGTAACAAATAAAATCAACAAAAAAAAATCTACTGAGATATAGCTGAGCTTTTATCTGACTCTAAAGAACTAAGAAGTTATTTTAGAAAAGACTTATGAATAATATTTTTTTTATAATTAGCACAATTTAGAGTGGTTTTCTCTTTAATTATTAAGTTTTAAACCATAAAATTCTTATAGTGTGCCAATGTCCTTCAATGTTTTAAAAAGTATTTTAATTGACATGTCATTTGTAAAGTATTGATGCATTCTAAAAAAAAGTTGCAGTTGCAATCTTTAACGAAAGTTTTTTGAGCTGTTTTTTAATTTTGAATGTCTTGCTTCCAGACTGATCTGCAAATGCGATGACGACTTCCATGACTGTTTGAGCCGAGTGAACACCGTGACTTCGAACACCATAGGGAACACGTACTTCAACGTTCTGAGAAGAACCTGCTACGAGCTGGGCTATCCCAAGTCCAAGAAATGCAAGAAGCACAGGACGTAAGTGAAGATAAAAACTTAAGAGAATTAAATCGCCATGGATAAAGAACCCTTAAAGTAGATCCGTGCCAAATCGCCAAATGTGCCATAAGTGCATATTATAAAAATGATTCTCTGCATATGCACTACCTTTGATTTTTAGTCAAACCATAAATATTTTAAATCTCTAATTATAAAATAAATTCAGAATTTGCTTATAAATTAATCAGAATTAATTTAAATTTAATGTGATATCATTTTTTAAATGTTAATTATTTGTTTAATTTTATAAATTAATGTGAATTAATCATTAGGGAAGACTTCTGAAGGAATCTACTGAAAATAACAACTTCAGTTTAACAAAATTTTATTGTGATAATGAGTAACAGTTCTAGATTTCCCCTGGTGCTATGCTCTATGTTTGGAAAAAATTAATACAGACATCACAGAATTCTTACAGACAGACATCACATATTCTACATATTCATCACATATTCTACTCAATGTTGCGATTGTAACACAATTGGGAAATGTGGTTAAAGTTAAACCAAGTTTTGTTCTATACATAACTCAAAAGTAAGACAATGCTTTAGAAAATTCTCCTGGAAAGTATTACTGTCGCAACTTAAGGACATCATATCATCTTAAGGGCACGGTGACATACTGAAGTAGAAATGCGCATTTTAAAGAAACCTACCATAGATTCATGAGCCATGGTTCCCTGGTGTTGAAAGGAAAT